>APFE031755791.1:108994-149055 GCA_000404065.3 Pinus taeda | reverse complement strand
GTCTGATCATGGCATACTCTATGCGCTACTACAGCTCTAACGATCCTTTCCTCTGCAATCTGTTAAACATGCCATAAAACAAAACCTATGTCTTCCTCTTTTTTGCACTTTTGGCCTTCTCACTGCAATATCAATGTAGCATTGGTATACAAGTTTCTGTACAATTTGCTATATTTCCCACTTTTTGCACTCTTGGTTTACCCACAACAATTTTTTTTGCACTTTTGGCTTCCTCACGGCAAAATCAATCTAGCATTGGTATACAAGTTTCTCTACAATTTGCTATGTTTTCCACTTTTTTGCACTCTTGCTTTTCTCACTGCAAAATCAATGTACCACTGGTACACAAGTTTCTCTACAATTTGCTAAACTTCATATCCGACTGAAAATCTATGTCTTGCAGCTACCTTGCAACACTCTGCCCAAACTAATCAAGGTAACAACACAGAGAATAGTATTATGCACAGATCTAGAATTACATTGAACACATTTTGCTTATAAACCTAATAGCTTGTACTCATATGTGTACAGGTAACTACCATGAAAAGACAACACGAAGACACTACTGCTCCAGGGACTGCTCCAGAAGATTGCGCTCTCCCAGAAACTTCCAGCATCTCAGAAACTGAGAAAGAGTAACTAAATAACCTTTAAATCTTTCCTTACAAGTTTCGTAATACAAAGATTATGTTAATTCAGATTCTTTTTAATATTGTAGAAAGTTTCATAATACAAAGATTATGTTAATTCAGATTCTTTTTAATATTGTTCTACAGGCATTATGCTAATTCAGATTCTTTTTAATATTGTTCTACAGGCAAAAACGTGAAAAGCAATCTGAACTAAGCTCCAGCCATGATTTATGGGCTCCAATTACAATACAGGATTTGAAAAGCCTCAAACTAGGAAGAATCTTTCACGGGGACGTTCTTGTTATTTATAAGACAATTGTTGATCAAGTACACGGCATCCAATTGTTACGCGCTAACCTAGTAGATAGCAAAGGCAATATGGCAATCACACTCAATGTGCCACATAATCTCATTCCTATTGCCGAGGAGAAACTTGTAGTCGGCCAAGGAATTTGTATAAAAGATTTTAAAGTCTCTCCGAAAATAGTTTATGACCATTCAGACTGCAGCTGGATATTAGTTTTACATGAGAAAAGTATCATAGAAACTATCCTAGCAGTGTGTACAGAATACACATTTGTATCGACAACCACTATTAGCCAACTGACAAACAGAACTGGATTTGCAATCGGTACAGTAGCTGGTCTTGTAACATCAGCTAAAGAAATAGGTAGCCAATATGTGCTAAATATCAAGGATGGCCAATGTCAAAAAGATACAACTTCGGTATATACAAACTCAACGATTTATACTTTTTACATTTACTTAGAAGCAATTGCATTAGTGTTAACCCTTGGTACATTTTGCAATGCAGGTTTATCTTTTCATTGCATTAGTGTTAACCCTTCCTACATTTTGCAATGCAGGTTTATCTTTTCAGTACATTTAAGCCAATTTTCAAATTAATACAACAGCAAATTTCAAAACAAGAAGCACAAATGGTGCTGTTTCGAAATGTTTTCAGAGGACCCTACGCATCTCTACGCACATGCAAAGCCACTTTCATAACAGCGGTCAAATCGAACAGAGTACTAGCAGACCTAAGCAAACTAGTTATGGCAACAACAAAGGTTGTTTCCTAGTCCACAAAATATAATTTCTAATTCTTTATTTGTTGTTTTGCTAAATTATTCGCTATTCTTCCAATTTATGTTTTTTATTACAAGATCTAGCACTAAAACTCCACTGCAGCCTATTCTCCTAAATTATCATCTTTCATTTATCGTCTTTGTAGTATTTTTTTATTATAATATTTAATTTTTTATTAAAATATCTAACCTTAAAACGTACTTCAACATGAAGCAGGTCAAAGGAATGTTAACCATAGCAGATATACATGCAGACCCATTTGTCATAATCTGCAACAATTGCTCTGTTCCAGCAGACACATTTGGAATAGTTTCTGCAGATCAACTTAACTGTTCCACGTGTCAAGAGTTAACGACATATCGATGTTGTTTACAATTGCATTGTGTCATCCAAATAGAAGGAAATGTTCAGCACAAGTGCATCCTAAAAGGCAATTTGCTTTTAGAGCTTTGTCCATCTCTAACAGGACTGACATATGAGAAATATCTAGAAGACGTTACTGATGTCACGTACAGCTTACAAGATTTCCATGTACACAGCAACTTCCTGTTGGATAGTTCGGATGTCATTGTGCGTACAGAATGACTTATTTTACCGTTTGTAACCTTTATTTTACCGTTTGTAACCTGCTGCTCGAGAAGAACTGGAACTATGAATTTTTGTTGAAGAATTTTTGTTTGGAGCTCAGTTGTCATTCAAGACCTGGATATCCATGTAATATATTTGTATTCTTATCACTGTTTTGGAACTTGTTTCTTTTCTTATCTGATTACTTTTTTGAACTACTTATTTATTGAACTACTTAATTATTCAAGAACTAACTGCCTTCTTCTCTAATTAGTCATTCAACATTACTATTTTGAACCAAGTAGTCATTTAAAAACTAAGTGACTCATTTTTGAGGGGGAGAGCTTTAATAAAATTGTCATACAACATCTCCATGAGGATTTTGTTTAACCTTTGATATTGCAAGATCCTAATTTGGTAGCTTTTTCAAGATGCATCCTTTTACTGTCCTCGTAATTTTGTCTTATTGCTTGTTGAACTGCTATTTCAGACTGCCATTGGCTCAGGTGTGTTGTGGTCCATGTGGTACTAAATCCTAAATGAGATGTACTTTAAGAAGGCACAAGATTTTGGGTACGGTTTAGGTGTTTATTTGCTGTATGGATCATGTGGCATGTTCGAATATGAATATTGGAATATATGAATCAGAAAGATCATGGTTATCAATATGCCAAGCCAAATATTTTTGATATAGTGAAAATTGAGTTGTAAGGCTTCCCTTGAGGCTTGGAGCAGTTTGCTCTTACAGGGGCATCCAATTTCCTGAATAATCTTAATATATTTGTCATTTTAACAAGTTAAATTTGAATATCCTTTTCTTTGTTGTGAACTGTTTTTCCTGCAGAAAACATCGTAACTCTTCCATTCCTTAAAACACAAAAGTTACAGTCTATATCCAGGGCAAAAATTGGCTTCTTAAAAATTAAAATAATAGTGAAGCAGTGAAGAGCTCAGTTGAAAGACAGTAACAATAGCGACCTATGACAGTCTATGGGGATGGAATGTAACATCCAGGGGTCAAGCTAACAGAAAAAAGGTAAGAGATCTATGCCAGTTTTGATTGCTCAACTTTGAACCTCAATAAGTGCTTATATCACTTAATCTAGCCTCCTGAGCAGTTGTCATCACTATGGACAAAGCCTTTACTTCTAAGTTGTTTTTCCTTGTTGTTCGCTGTTTTTTTTGCAGAAAACATCGTAACTCTTCCATTGCTTAAAACACAAAAGTTACAGTCTATATCCAGGACAAGTTACAGTCTATATCCAAGGCAAAAATTGGCTTCTTAAAAATTAAAATAACAGTGAAGAGCTCAGTTGAAAGACAGTAACAGTAGTGATCTATGACAGTCTATGGGGATGGAATGTAACATCCAGGGGTCAAGCTAACAGTAAAGGTAAGAGATCTATGCCAGTTTTGATAGCTTATCTGTAATAGTATTGTGCTTCATGGATTGTAACGCGGTCTTCAAATCACTAGCTAGCTGTAGACCACTATCTAAACTGATCTTTCTCAGTTCCATAGTTCTATTAATCCAAGGAATACTCAACTTTGAACCTCAATAAGTGCTTATGTCACTTAATCTAGCCTCCTGAGCAATTGTCATCACTATGGAGAAAGCCTTCACTTCTGAGTTGTTTAAAGAAGCCACTGGGATTTGTTTCATCTATGTCACCCTTACCTCCACACTCTGTTTCTTAAGTTTCATGCTGATGTTGTTTATTTAATCCTTTAAATAGAGCCCAAGTTCTATTTAGTTTTAGTAATTGTTGCATCAATTTAGGGTTGCATTGCAACATTCGTTGATATGTTTTTTTGGGGTTTTGTTTTGCCTAATTGTCTCTTTTGCATAACCTCTTTTTCAGTGCTAGGGTTTATCAAAAGGATCTGCCAGCAATTGCTTAAAGTGCCATAAAGTGCTCGATTCTATTGCTGACTTTGTAAAGACCACCGGTGCAATAGTGATCTTGAAATTATTGCATGAGCAGAGCCCAAGTTCTAATTCACTGCATTTTTTTCCCTTGGTTTTCCCAGATAACCATATTGGGAAGCATTGCATTTTTAGAATGAATAATAATCACGAGCTTATTTTACAGAAATGACAGAAATGTATCATTAATCAATTTAAGGCTATGAACTGAATTTTGAGTTGTTTTATTTTACTGTTAAAACTAAATAAATGCTAACATCGATTAGAGGAGTTTTGTGTTGTTTTTCCTCTTCAGTTTATTAAAGTGAGGTGAGTCGTTATTGTCCGAAATTAGTTTAACTAACTACGTAAACCCGGTCTAGGCTTGTATTTGCTGTTGGGGATATTCATTTGCTATGTCATAATTCTTTTATCTGAGAAATAGTTCGTTCAACATTACATTAAGCTTATGCCCCCGGGTTAATCGCTAAGAAGATCTAAACAACCAATCGAAGCACATTACATAAGTTGAAGGGACATTCTATATACACTGTATAGAGTACAGTATACTATACTATGCCTGACAACTATATCCACCTGTACCATATAACAAGTATATCCTTTTTGTTTTGCCTAATTGTCTCTTTTGCAGAACCTCTTTTTCAGTGCTAGGGTTTATCAAAAGGATCTGTAAGCAATTGCTTAAAGTGCCATAAAGTGCTCGATTCTATTGCTGACTTTGTAAAGACCATCGGTGCAATAGTGATCTTGAAATTATTGCATGAGCAGAGCCCAAGTTCTATTTAGTTTTAGTAATTGTTGCATCAATTCAGGGTTGCATTATATGAATTTATTTGGTTTACATGGTCCTTTGCCCTGCTTTCTATCAAGCAGTTTGTTGAGATGGGGAACTAAATTTCCAAAGCAAGCAGTTTGTTGAGATGGGGAACTAAATTTCTTCAGATGCATTGCAACATTTGTTGATATGTGTTTTTGGGGGTTTTGTTTTGCCTAATTGTCTCGTTTGCAGAACCTCTTTTTCAGCACTAGGGTTTATCAAAAGGATCTGCAAGCAATTGCTTAAAGTGCCATAAAGTGCTCGATTCTATTGCTGACTTTGTAAAGACCATCGGTGCAATAGTGATCTTGAAATTATTGCTCCCACCTTTTGAGGTTGAAGGTGTGCACTGTCCATAAATTCACTTTAACCTACAATTAATTAAATGCACAACTAAGTCAAGCACAGTCGAAGTCCCAAGCCAGCCTCGTTTGTCAGCTGGCACTTGCATCTCCAATAAATGCCCTTCATATTCATATTGGATAATATCAAATCAGGCCGTATATGTATTTATGTATTTATTTCTGCACCTGTCAGAAATCTATCCTTTGTCAGAAATCTATCCCACACTCAAGTGTTGCGATCTTCCACGGCCTTCCTTATTTGATTGTAACGCACGTTTCTGTATTTACCCATTGTCTTTCAATCTTTTCAAATGATTACGTCTTACTTCTACTAGAATATTCTCAAAAACCCAGTGCCATTCACACTTAAAACCAGCTTGCAAACATCCTGAACTCTTTTCTAAATTACTTTCAGCACCTACATATTGACATACATCTCTCTGCTTCACGTAACATGGAATCCATCAGCATAAGCCAACTTACTGAACTATCAACATTGTTTCTCTTAGCACTTGTCCTCATGACTCTTTTGATTATGGACATCATAAAAGTAGAAGCACAACGAAAAAAGAAAGCAAGAAATGGCCACGAACAATAGGATTCTTCTTTCGCTCTTTGTTTACAGATATCTTAATCATCGGAGTTATCAACACAAGTAGCAGCTGCAGACGAGTTGGTAAAAAGTGATTTGGTTCCTTGCTCAAGGGACCCTGTATCTTAAGCTCGTGTCGCGAATGAGTTTGATTCCCATGCGAGTCCAGAAGGCGTGGAATGAGTATTGTTCCTGAAAGCATAAAGTGTAGATGCGGATCGATGCCAGGATCAATGGCTCAAATGCCTACTGAAGCCCCTACTGCTGAATGTTGGTGGCTACAACCGCTAAGCACGCACTAGCTACTCGTCGCTGCAACTACTATAGCCCCCACTGCTGGCTTTAGTTCCTTGCTAAAGCAATGGCCAGCACTGAAGCAGTCTTCACCTTATCAATTTGGCTCCGGTGTAAATCACTCTTATTTATCCTGCTTATAACGGCCCTATATACTTACTCAAACTTACTTAGCTTCTCAGTTTTCTTTTTGCATCAAATACTGAGGAGGTTGTAATGTTTCATTCATCGCATTCTGCAAATAACAACACTAAAATACAATTTGAAACAAAATGTCAATTTGATCAAACTAGATTAAAACCATCTTGTCATTTAAACAAGCACAAGAGAGGTTTATCTTTGCGTGTGCTTAAGGACATTGCTCGGAAAAATGTGAAAAGGCAAAAAATAGGCATTCAATATAACAAAATTACAATGAAACAAGAAGTAGTTCTACAGCACACAGAAGATGCCAGTGGGACACTGAGATTCCCATCACAGAGAAACTTGGAAAAACATATAAGGCTTAGATTGTATTCCGAAAAGGATCTTGCTGAATTAATGTTGCATTGTATTAACATATTCTCATTATGAATTCACAGGCAAAAAGCCTGTGGAACAGTCCTTTTTCAAGGTTCAAAAGACCTCCAGACTGGATGAAAGGGCTACTGGATTCTTCTCTTCTTAGATCTGTCAATAAACTTCGAGAGTTCTGGCAAAACCACATTGATGAAGTTAATCAGGTGTGATGAATCCCAACTTATTTTGAAAGGCATGGGATGCTACGTTATTGTTCTCACACATTATTCTGTTTGAGACTCTAAGTTAACTGGTTTATCATGATGGCAGGTAGGCTGCAAGGTATACCATTACAACAAGTTACAACAAGCTTTTCAGTCTACTTTAGAAGAAGGTTTTGGCCAAAGCACTCCTGCTTTTGGGAGCAACCTGTTTTCTAGCAGCACATCATCAATGTTGTCACAGAGAAAGCCAGCAGCCCTTGTACAACCAACTGTATGTTTCAGTTTTTCTAATGTTTTCCATTGTATGAGGCTATGAGCTATACTATATTGCAGTTTGAAATATCATATTCCTCTAATGAGATGCCCAGAGCATTATATTTAGCTCATTAGGCATTCTGGAATGTGTGTCTTAAGTCCATATAGCGATTCTTTGTTGTATGTGATGTCTTTTGTGGAGCTTGTGTTTTGATATTTGATTGGTATGAACTGTAGCCTTCCCTGTTCAATGGCTTCCAAACATCCAACCCTGCCCAGACACAGGGTGCATTTTCTTTTGGTAATTTTGGCCAGTCGCAACCAGGTATGTTAATGATGATTATTGCCAACTATAGATATTCCAATTCTTTTAGTTGGATTTATCTTTCACTATCAATGGAATTTGTATTAGGTTACAAGATTTGACATGGGATGTGTATCTTTTCTGCACTTCATTAGCTGCTTCTGGTGGTTTTGGTGGCGTATCAACTCCAGCTTTTGGGCAGAGCACTTTTGGACAACCGTGAGAACTACAATTATATTCTCGTTTCTATTTCATATGAATATGAGATTCATGTTTTTGGTACCTTTTGCTCTTCTTATAGAGCACTTCCTTCCTTTTGTTGCAGCACTCAGCAGAATATAATGGTTGCCACACCACAACCTGTAACAAATCCATTTGGAACTCTTCCTGCAATGCCTCAGATGTCTATTGGACGAAGTGGGGGATCTTCTCCTTCCGTTCAGTATGGGATATCTAGTTTGCCTGTGAGTGTGGAACCGATGTTTTAATTATTCTCTTGTTTTGTGAAATGAAGTTGTCTTGTGCATCTGGTAACATCATCTGTTGTCTTTCAATTGGTTTTGATTGCTGTTTTTGACAAATCGACATGGGTAGGTTAATGAAAAACCTGTTCAAGTAAGGACAACATCTCTGTTGACTCCAAGGCATGTAACTCAAAGGTCAAGGATCAATTCTTACATAAATGGACTTGCTCAACGATCAATTCTTACATAAATGGACTTTGTATCTGCTCTGCAAGGGCATATGATAAGGTTGCTATCAGGTGCAGCGTACAACAACTGCTTTATCAATTCTTACATAAATGGACTTTGTATCTGCTCTGCAAGGGCATATGATAAGGCTGCTATCTTGTACAGCGTACAACAAGCTTAAGTTAACTGTAAGCAATGGCCAGCACTGAAGCAGTCTTCACCTTATCAATTTGGCTCCGGTGTAAATCACTCTTACTTATCCTGCTTATAACGGCCCTATATACTTACTCAAACTTACTTAGCTTCTCAATGTTCTTTTTGCATCAAATACTGAGGAGGTTGTAATGTTTCATTCATCGCATTCTGCAAATAACAACACTGAAATACAATCTGAAACAAAATGTCAATTTGATCAAACTAGATTAAAACCATCTTGTCATTTAAACAAGCACAAGAGAGGTTTATCTTTGCGTGTGCTTAAGGACATTGCTCGGAAAAATGTGAAGAGGCAAAAAATAGGCATTCAATATAACAAAATTACAATGAAACAAGAAGTAGTTCTACAGCACACAGAAGATGCCAGTGGGACACTGAGATTCCCATCACTGAGAAACTTGGAAAAACATATAAGGCTTAGATTGTATTCTGAAAAGGATCTTGCTGAATTAACGTTGCATTGTATTAACATATTCTCGTTATGAATTCACAGGCAAAAAGCCTGCGGAACAGTCCTTTTTCAAGGTTCAAAAGACCTCCAGACTGGATGAAAGGGCTATTGGATTCTTCTCTTCTTAGATCTGTCAATAAACTTCGAGAGTTCTGGCAAAACCACATTGATGAAGTTAATCAGGTGTAATGAATTCCAACTTATTTTGAAAGGCATGGGATGCTACGTTATTGTTCTCACACATTATTCTGTTTGAGACTCTAAGTTAACTGGTTTATCATGATGGCAGGTAGGCTGCAAGGTATACCATTACAACAAGTTACAACAAGCTTTTCAGTCTACTTCAGACGAAGCTTTTGGCCAAAGCACTCCTACTTTTGGGAGCAACCTGTTTTCTAGCAGCACATCATCAATGCTGTCACAGAGCAAGCCAGCAGGCCTTGTACAGCCAACTATATGTTTCAGTTTTTCTAATGTTTTCCATTGTATGAGGCTATGAGCTATACTGTATTGCAGTTTGAAATATCATATTCCTCTAATGAGATGCCCAGAGCAATATATTTAGCTCATTAGGCATTCTGGAATGTGTGTCTTAAGTCCATATAGCAATTCTTTGTTGTATGTGATGTCTTTTGTGGAGCTTGTGTTTTGATATTTGATTGGTATGAACTGCAGCCTTCCCTGTTCAATGGCTTCCAAACATCCAACCCTGCCTAGACACAGGGTGCATTTTCTTTTGGTAATTTTGGCCAGTCGCAACCAGGTATGTTAATGATGATTATTGCCAACTATAGATATTCCAATTCTTTTAGTTGGATTTATCTTTCACTATCAATGGAATTTGTATTAAGTTACAAGATTTGACATGGGATGTGTATCTTTTCTGCACTTCATTAGCTGCTTCTGGTGGTTTTGGTGGCGTATCAACTCCAGCTTTTGGGCAGAGCACTTTTGGACAACCGTGAGAACTACAATTATATTCTCGTTTCTATTTCATATGAATATGATATTCATGTTTTTGGTACCTTTTGCTCTTCTTATAGAGCACTTCCTTCCTTTTGTTGCAGCACTCAGCAGAATATAATGGTTTCCACACCACAACCTGTAACAAATCCATTTGGAACTCTTCCTGCAATGCCTCAGATGTCTATTGGACGAAGTGGGGGATCTTCTCCTTCCGTTCAGTATGGGATATCTAGTTTGCCTGTGAGTGTGGAACCGATGTTTTAATTATTCTCTTGTTTTGTGAAATGAAGTTGTCTTGTGCATCTGGTAACATCATCTGTTGTCTTTCAATTGGTTTTGATTGCTGTTTTTGACAAATCGACATGGGTAGGTTAATGGAAAACCTGTTCAAGTAAGGACAACATCTCTGTTGACTCCAAGGCATGTAACTCAAAGGTCAAGCATCAATTCTTACATAAATGGACTTTGTATCTGCTCTGCAAAGGCATATGATAAGGCTGCTATCTTGTACAGCGTACAACAAGCTTAAGTTAAGGGTAGGGACTTGCTGCCCTGCAACTCCTCTTGTTTATTTAAAAATTAAAATTATTATTGTGTAATTATAAAAGATTAATTTTAAAAAATCTTTAAGTCTAAAATACATTTTTCTAAATAATAATTTTATATTAACTACACAAAAATTTCATTAATATCTTCATCAAAATTAAAATGTTCAATTAATACCTTTGAAAAAATGTCCCACCACCGTAAAATCGTCTTTGAAAAATGTCCCACCACCCTAAAATCGAGCACACCATGCAAATAGGCGAATGGGGTTTGTCAAATCGAGTTTCCGATTTGACACCAGAGACTCGGGAGGAAGGAAATTATGCTATTGTGGTTGTAGAGTCGTGATTGAAATAGAAGGATAAGGTTGATTCAAAAAAGGCAGATAAGGATGATTCAAAAAAGGCAGGGTAGTAGATACGATGTTTCTTTTAAATTTGGGCTAGGTTTTGAGAAAATATGTTACACACTAAAATAGTTATGTTATCATGAAATATTGAAATAACTCAAATTATACAACTCAAATTATATTGAAATAACTTTCCCATCAATCGAAATCGCCAATATATGTTATAGTAATTGACTGATATTGAAAGCGTGTAACATGTTCAATTTCTACAATCCTAATACTGAAAATTCAAAACTCTTTTAAAAAGAAAATCATTTTTTATCAAAAATACCATTAAACTCAATATGCTACAAAGAGCGTCCACGATATTCTCATAATTCTATATTCTAAGTTTAGGTAGAAAGGGAACCTTTGACAGAATTGGAAAGGCTGGGTGGGTGGAGTCCAGAGTTATAGGATTTTTTGATAACCTAAAAAATACTGTAATTTTGATTTTTTTTATGGGGAATTATGAGTTTTGTAGCGGCTTTAGAAATCATGATAAAAGATAAAAGAAATGTTTGAATTTGAAGTTTAATGGTAAAAGAAAAATACAAGGTTAATTCCGTGTGTTCAATTGCCTTGTATTCAACCATTCCATGGAGATAAAATATCAAAGGTAAATGTATAATTTTAATTAAAAAATATAATAATTATATATTTCTGTAATGTATTTTAAATAGCAATTCTGACAATAAGTATTAAAATATTATATCAAAATAAATTAAATTACAACTTTTCCCACTTTAACTATCCTATCACTATACTTTGCACCATTTTGAAGCCATTGCCATATATATGGAAATCCAAAAATCATAATCTTATTATAATTCACAGGTATATTTCTACATCAAAAAGACTATAAGAACCTCTTTAAAATGATACCACGATCACACCCATCACCTAACGTAATATTTCTGATCACACAAGTGGCTGCTTCACGAACATCCCATTATCGTCTTTACATTGACCTGAATACGAAAATTTATATCTTGACGATTATAACAGCTACTTATTACGAAATAACACGACCACAACAATCACAATCCAATGGCGGCTGCTTATCCCAATTACACACTTCACTATGTGAGCACATTTCAAAGAAAGCGATAGCCCAAATTACACTTAAAATAGCAAGAATTCTCTTCCACTAACTTTCAGTTTTTGGAAACATGTTGCAATCCCATTGATAAGATAATAATGGCAATCATACTCATTCAGAGCATATCCCAATTACGGAGTCAAAATAGCAACAAATCTCTACCGCAGAGCAATCAGTTCTTTAAACATATCTCATTCACACTCATAACTACCGAAAAAATCAAATCCAAAAGAGCGTACCCAAAATCAATAAAGAGGGTAATCCAATTCGGCAACCAAAATACAAAGGGACAACTTCAAAACAATCAGTTTTGGGAAACATACGTCAATCACACAATTGAGAAAGCAAATATTCGCTGATAACAAATAAACTCGTCAGTAAAATGAAAACTGACATCATAAAATAATCAATACTCGCACTTTATTGGCACACAACACTCTAAACTCAACATGCACCATATTCATAGAAATTGAATTTCAACATTAATGGTAATAGAGCTTATTACAGTATATGCAAATTAAACCAATATGTATTCATTACGTTTGCTATTGCTACTAGAGATTATCTATTTGTCATGATCCTATGGGATCTGTCGAGCTTTGCCTCTACTTCTTTTCTTTTCTCTCACAGCTCTTCGGATTCGAACTGTAGTGAGTTCAGTTATTGTGGACTTGATTCTGTATACAATCGAGCTCATCAATCCCACCGAGGTTTTTTTTGCTACCATCGAAATCTTCTATTCCTTGATCATTGACGAAGGTAAAACTGTCAAAGCACCACATATTCCTTTCATCGGAACATGCGACTTCAAACTGAATCCCCTCCGCAGCCAATGTAGCAGGTTGCGTGTAGAACTCTTCTAGTCCAAAGCCTGTGCAAAATTCGGATGTAGAAGAGATAAAATTATAGTCTGGAGACGACAGATCGTTCAAATCAAACAAACTTTCTGTTAAAGTTGCTGCATCTCCTGCTAAAAGCTCGGAATGTGAGGATGGCCCGCACTCCACTACAGTCGACATGGAGCCGTAGGATTTACACCTTCATTTGCAATGGACTTGGAATCATCGTGTGTGATCAGATCAGACACAGGTAGGTCGGAGGAATTCATGATCGCTCCTTTAATCTTGCACGATTTAAAGCCTGGGTGTGAATTACCGTTGAAACCGTTGGATATTCCCATTTCAGTTTCACTCATCCCGTTGTTACTAAGACATGATTTTGTACAAGAGGAGGAGATTTTGACATTATCTCGTGATTTTCTGTAGTATTGATTCACGACGACAGCTTCTTGCCGAGATAAGTCTTCCAGTAGTGTTGAGACCGTAATTTAACCTGCGCATTTATTGCAGCGCTACTCCAGAAAAACCATTTCCGGAAAACCACAAGTTCATTTCGCACCGCTTTTCGCAAGAGGTTGTATTCGTCAGAGGGCTTTCGAACACGTTTGACTAACTGACACGCGTCCTGTGTACTAACACA
The DNA here is from genome assembly GCA_000404065.3 of Pinus taeda. Taxonomy (NCBI): domain Eukaryota; kingdom Viridiplantae; phylum Streptophyta; class Pinopsida; order Pinales; family Pinaceae; genus Pinus; species Pinus taeda. The sequence goes on along the minus strand of APFE031755791.1, from coordinate 135,672 downwards.
AAACCACCCATTCCCCGGACATTAAACTTCGTTTGGGTTGTGTGGCCGCAGTAGGACCCGAATTGCTTCCGATCAAGTCAACAAACATGGATCTCATTCAACGTGTCAGAACATTAATTTTGGTTTTTGCCGCACGTTTCATTTAATGCATTTAGCACGTTTCATTTAATGCATTTAATACTTTGTCATAGACTTAGATAAAATATTTAAAATATTTACGACATGTAATATTTTTATTGTTAACCCATATGGTATGTACGCCATATAGTTTTTTTTTAGTGTTGACTTTGTATTAGTTTTTGCACACGGGTGGAGAAGCAACTTCGTTTTTGCTGCAGCGAATAGAAAACCAGGGAAGAAAGGGGAAAAACCAGGGAAGAAAGGGCTCGCGGAAGCAGAGAGAAAAAACCAATGCACAGTAGTGCGAATTATTGAGTATATGCATTGAAATGCATAATTAAATGTATGGTGTGGAGTAGCAGCATAAATGAAAATTTTGTTTAAATGCGATGTGAAAAACTGGCAAGGCATGTAAGAAATTCTTCTTGGTTGAATGTGAAAGAATTTCTTTTACAGTAGTAAACTCATGTAAGAATTTTTATTCTATAGCAGTAAGTGTAAAAGCCCTTTTTACATCAGTAAATGTAAATGAAGATTTTACAAAGTGTAAAAATCATTTGTAACAGAAGCAGACTAATTTTGTTTTTGGTGAATCCCTCTCAGAAAGAGGAAGAAATATGTATCAGGCTTTTTATTAATGAATATAAATGAGAGGAAGAAATATGTATCAGGCCTTTTATTAATGAATATAAAGTTTTTATTGGTGTGAAAAATCTCTGTTCTCAGAAATTTTATTTGCTTCCCTATGCAAAAGATCCTGAGGAGAAAAACAGAGCATTGCTCTGTATTCAGTTAATGTTTGTTTTTGGGACTTTACCAGAAAAATCCCCAACAGTGGTATCAGAGCAGATCCAGGCTCTTTGAAAGTGTCAAAGAAGCTCAAGGGAGGAGCTTTTTGTTGCAACAGTAAATCTTCTCCAGCAAAGTGAGGTCTCAGACAAAAGGATTCAGGTATTCCTCAAAGTTTTTTTGGTGTTACTTCTGAAGAAACAGTGAGTATTTTAAATACACAGCCAAGGATTTAGAAGCATAGTTAAAGAGTGTTAGAATCGCCAGCACCAACACCAGCATGGGTATGTTTAATTCTCAATTACCACAGTTCAATGGGAAAAACGATGACTATTGGGCAATAACCATGAGACCCCTGTTTGCCTGTCAAGATTTATGGGAATTAGTTCAAGATGGTTTTGAAGAACCAGCAGATGAAAATGAGTTTAATAGATTAACTCGGGCAGAGAAAGATCTATTAAAGAGCAATAGGAAGAAGGATTCAAAAGCACTTGTATTTTTGTATCAAGCAGTGGACCAGAGTGTGTTTCCAAGGATAACAGTAGCTAAGACATCCAAAGAAGCATGGAAAACCCTCAAGACATCCTATCAAGGCATGGAGAAAGTGAATACAACAAAACTACAGTTGCTGAGGAGAGATTTTGAGAATCTGAACATGAAAGAGTCAGACAATATTGACTCATTCTTCACACGTGATTAGATTGGTCACACAAATGAGGACTCATGGAGAAGTTCTTGAAGAAAGGAGGATTGTGGAGAAACTATTGAGGGTCCTACCTTCAAAGTTTGATGTGATTGTCACCACCATAGAAGAGACAAAGGATCTCTCAAACTTTTCAGTTGATGAACTCCATGCATCACTGTAACACATGAGCAGAGGTTGAGTAGAAATGAAAACTCATCTCTAGAGCAAGCCTTCAAGACCCAGATGTCCTTTGGAAGAGGTAGAGGTCAAGGCAGAGGAAACAAGAGAGGAAGGCAGAAGCCAAAACAGAGTGGAAGGAACAACCAGCAAATGCTCAAGGAAGAGGCAACAATCCAAATCAGAACCAAGGCCAAGGCAACAACCAACAAAGAGGACAACATCATGCTCAAGGACAAAGGTATGATAAATCCAATGTCCAATGTTATTACTGCAAAAAATATGGGCACTATGCCAGTGAATGTAGGAAGAAGTAGCATGATATGAGTAATAGACCAAATGTCAATGTCACTAGAGAAAACATCAGTTAAGATAATGTGTTGTTAGCTTGTAACATCACTGAAACAAATAGTGAAGACATATGGTTTTTAGCCTCATGTTGCAGCAACCATATGATTGGAAACATAGCCTGTTTTTTGCTTTAGATCAAAACGTGAAATCAGAAGATACACTTGGGACTGATAACAAAATTTCTGTTATGGGAAAAGGAGAAGTCAAAATATTTACAAAGAAGGGTGAAAAGAAAACCATAGCAGATGTCTACTATGTCCCTGGAATTGAGATGTAACCTCTTGAGTATTGGACAGCTTGTCCACAAGGGGTACAATGTTTTCTTTAAGAATGATGTATGCACCATCATGGATATAGCACCCAACAAAATATGTATTGTTGAAGTGAAGATGACAAGGAACAGGATGTTCCCTTTCAGAATAAAGGCAGATTTGAAAAACAAAGAAGTAATTGCAGGAGTTACCCAAGAGGCTTTCCAAAGCGTGCCAAAGGATGAAAATTGGTTGTAGCACTTGAGATTTGGACATCTCAACTTTGGAGGTCTTAATTTGTTGAGCAGAAAAGGGATGGTAAGAGGATTACCATTGATAGAGAAACCGGACAGCCTTTGTGAAGGTTGCATCCTGGGGAAACAACACAGAGAAAGCTTTCCATCAGGGAAAAGCATAAGGGCAAAGGCACCCTTAGAGATTGTCCACTCAGATGTATGTGGACCGATGCAAACTCCATCTTTAGCAGACAGCCAATATTTTCTAACATTCATTGATGATTTCACTAGAAAGACTTGAGTATATTTCCTTAAAAACAAAAGTGAAGTGTTTGAAAATTTTCAAAATTTCAAAGCACTTGTAGAGAACCAAAGTGGGGTGCATATCAAAGTGTTGAGAACTGACAGAGGAGGTGGGTATATCTCCAAATAATTCCTACAGTTTTGTAGAGAAAATGGAATTCATAAGCAATTCACAACTAGGTACACCCCACAGCAAAATGGAGTTGCTGAAAGGAAGAATAGGACCATCATGGATATGGCAAGGAGCATGTTGAAGGCAAAGCATTTGCCAAATGATTATTGGGCTGAAGCTGTAAATTGTGCAGCATATATTTTGAATAGGTGTCCTACAAAAGCAGTGATGAATAGAGTGTCGGAAGAAGCATGGAGTGGGAGAAAGCAAGGAGTCACCCACATGAATGTTTTTGGATGTGTGGCTTATGCACACATTCCAGATCAGCTAAGGAGGAAGTTCGACAGCAAAGGGGAGAAATGTCTTTTCATTGGATATAGTGAAGAATCCAAAGCTTACAGGTTGTATATCCCGTCTACCAAGAAGTTTTTTGTGAGCAGAGATGTTCAATTCATTGAGAAGGAAGCTTGGGATGAAAGCATAGAGAAAACAATGAATGTTAAAAATTGTTTGTCTCATGATGAAGATGATGAGGAGATGGCTGAAATACATCCCCAAACAGTAGCGCCAACACAAGGACAGCAAGGGAACACCCTTGAGGAGGAATTGAAAGTGTTCTCCAAGCACACCACCAAGTGGAAATTCAAGTGCTTCTTCAGCACTTGCACACCGAATGATAAGAGGTAAGAAATTAGAAACTTAAGTGACATTTATGATGAAGGAATGAATTCCTTATTTGCCTTGTATTGTCATGTTGATGACCCTATTCATTTCGAAGATGCAATTAAAGATAATAAATGGATAGAAGCTATGGATGAGGAGATCAATGCCATAAAGAGAAACAAGACATGGGATTTGTTTGAGCTACCAAAACGTAAAGAAGTCATTGGAGTTAAATGAGTCTATAAGATGAAGTGCAATGCTGAAGGAAAAATTGAAAGACACAAGGCAAGGCTGGTTGTCAAGGGATACAAGCAGCAGTATGGGAGAGATTATGAGGAAACTTTCGCACCGGTTGCAAGAATGGAAACTATGATAGTAGTGTTGTTCATAGCAGCACAAAACAAGTGGAAAGTTTACCAAATGGATGTGAAGTCAGCATTCTTGAATGGAGTGTTAATGAAAGAGGTTTACATTGAGTGACCTCTAGGCTATGAGAAGAAAGGCCAAGAGCACAAAGTGTGCAAATTGAAGAAAGCTCTTTATGGGCTGAAACAAGTGCCAAAAGCATGGTACAGTAGGATAGACTCCTATCTACTAGAGAATGGATTTGAAAAATGTGAGGGAGAACCCACAGTCTACATCAAAGAAAAAGATGGTAAATTGCTAATTGTTGTGTTATATGTTGATGATGTGATTTTTACAAGTAATGATGACTACCTCATTGAAAATTTCAAAGCAGTCATGAAAGAGGAATTTGAAATGACTGACATGAGTTTGCTGAGATACTTCTTAGGAATAGAAGTAGATCAAAATGAAAATAGAATTTTTATCTCTCAAGCAAGATATGTAAATGAAGTGTTGGGCAAATTTAATATGCAAGAGTGCAAGGCAGCAATCACTCCCACAGTAATGGGATTAAAACTCAGCAAAGAGGACAATAGCAAGGATTTTGATCTTAGTTTGTACAAGAGCATCGCTGGTAGCCTTATGTATTTAACTGCAACTAGACCTGACATAATGTTTGGTGTTAGTTTGATTTCCATATTCATGGAGAGGCCAAAAGAAGCACATTGGCAGGCAGCAAAAAGAATTCTGAGGTATGTTAAAGGTACTAAAAGTTTTCGCATCTTATATAATGTCTCAGAACATTCAGATTTAATTGGATACACTGATAGTAATTGGGCTGGAAGTGTAGATGATCAGAAAAACACTTCCGGTTATGTTTTTCACATGGGTTCAGGAGCCATTTCATGGGCTTCTAAGAAGCAGTCCATTGTAGCATTGTCTACAGCAGAGACAGAATATGTGGCAGCTACAGTAGCAGCATGTCAAGCAGTTTGGATGAGAAGGATGTTGAGAAGCTTAGGCCAAGAGCAGGCAAAAGCAACAGTGATTTTTTGTGACAATAGCTCAGTTATTTCATTATCCAAGAATTCAGTGTTCCATAAGAGAACGAAACACATTGACACAAGATTTCATTACATCAGGGAATTGGTGAGCAATGGAGAAATTGTCTTAGAACATTGCAAGACTCAAGAATAGGTAGCAGACATTCTGACAAAGCCATTGGACCAGAAAAGCTTCGAGTTTTTGAGAAAATGTTTGGGTATGGCGGAATGCCCAACAGTTGAAATTAAAGGGGAGTGTTGAGACCGTAATTTCACCTGCGCGCATTTATTGCAGTGCTACTCCAGCAAACCATTTCCGGAAAACCACAAGTTCATTTCGCACCGCTTTTCGCAAAAGGTTGTATTTGTCAGAGGGCCTCTGAACACGCTGACTAACTGACACGCGTCCTGTGTACAAACACAAAACCACCCATTCCCCGGACACTAAACTTTGTTTGGGTTGTGTGGCAGTAGGACCCGAATTGCATCCGATCAAGTCAACGGACATGGATCTCATTCAACCTGCCAAAACATTAATTTTGGTTTTTGCCGCACGTTTCATTTAATGCATTTAATACTTTGTCATAGACTTCGGTAAAATATTTAAAGTTTTTACGGCATGTAATATTTTTATTGTTAACCCATATGGTATGTACGCCATATAGTTTTTTTTTTTGAGTGTTGACTTTGTATTAGTTTTTGCACACGGGTGGAGAAGCAACTTGGTTTTTGCTACAGCGAATAGAAAACCAGGGAAGAAAGGGCTCGCCGAAGCAGAGAGAAAAACCAATACACAGCAGTGCGAATTCTTGAGGAGTATATGCATTGAAATGCATAATTAAATGTATGGTCTGGAGCAGCAACATAAATGAAAACTTTTTTTATATGCGATGTGAAACTTTGTTTAAATGCGATGTGAAAAACCAGCAAGGCATGTAAGAAATTCTTCTTGGGTGAATGTGAAAGAATTTCTTTTACAGCAGTAAAATCATGTAAGAATTTTTATTCTACAACAGTAAATGTAAAAGCCCTTTTTACATCAGTAAATGTAAATGAAGATTTTACACAGCAATGTAAACATCATTTGTAACAGAGGCAGAGTAATTTTGTTTTTGGTGAATCTCTCTGAGAAAGAGGAAGAAATATTTATCGGGCTTTTTATTAATGAATATAAAGTTTTTATTGCTGTGAAAAATCTCTGTTCTTAGAAATTTTATTTGCTTCCCTATGCAAAAGATCCTGAGGAGAAAAACAGAGCATTGCTCTTTATTCAGTTAATGTTTGTTTTTGGGATTTTACCAGAAAAATCCCCAACAAGTAATTCTTCATTTCGTTGTCTGTTCGACCAAGCAGTCGTCCTGCGATCAACGACCATCTGCATGGATCAGAACGTGCGTCACACTCTGCAAAATGTTCAAAATTTCTAGACTCCCCAACATGTTAATAGAATGAATAAAGAAAGGATGGGCAGTCATTGTCCGCATACTGATTGCCAAGGAGGCGATGCAGTCGTATAATAAGCTCTTCCTCATCGGTGGAAATGTTTCCGCGTTTGATATCAGGACGAAGTTAGTTGAACCAGTGTAATATACAACTCCTTCCACTCCGCTTAAGACCTGCCAAACAAAATCTGTCCACTCATTTAGTTTCTCATTACAAATTTACTATCTTAATAATAATAGATATTTTCTGATATTCACCTGCTTTCTGGGGGAGATTTGTCCATCCACAGTCGCGATGGAAAGAATCATATCCTCCTTTGCAGTCCAAGCCCCGCGGTTGAGCCGTTCTTTTGAGCAGCAAGGAGGCCTACCCATTATTGTAATTATTCCTCTATAATTACAGAGACCATCATCTCCACTGCTCGAAAGAGACGCACGGTACTGGCATTGTCTCTCTTCTCCTTAGTGGGGCTCTTAAGTATATATACAACCTATTAGATTCTACTTGCTAAAAGAAGAAAGTTATTGGCCAGTGATAATGAGTTGCTTGCAATCTCAGAATGATCAAAATCGAAAGGTTATCGGCTTTCTTTGCCAAAACTCAGGTTGAAATGAAACATGATTAGCAATGCTATGATTGGTAAACAATGGAGATAAAAATACAAAAACAATTGTATCACGAGATTAGGTACAAGAAAGCAACCTTTGGAATCAAATAAAAAAAGAACTGTAGAAGAATCACATTATTTCCCCCGTAAAAAGTAATCCAAAAATACAAAAACAATTGTATCACGAGATTAGGTACAAGAAAGCAACCTTTGGAATCAAATAAAAAAAGAACCGTAAAAGAATCACATTATTTCCCCCGTAAAAGGTAATCCACGGTCACCCTGTCAGAGTGGAAATATCACCAATGGCAATGACGAAGGAGCAGTGTGAGGGTGTTAGGGCGTGTTGAAATCGTAATTTCAACTGCCGTACCAGCTGAAAAGCCCTGCGGCATTTATTCCGGAAAACCACTTCAAAAAACCACAGTACATTTCGCACCACTTTTCGTAAAAATTTGTTTCTATCAGAGGGCCTCCGAACACCCCGACTTGCTGCCACGCGTCCTGTGTACAAACACAAAACCACCCACTCCCCGGAAGCTAAAGTTCGTTTGGTTTGTGTGAGCTTGGTGTGCGAATTGCGTCCGATCAGGTCAACGGACAAGGATCTTCATCAACCTGCCAGGACATTATTTTTACTTTTACCACAAGTTTCATTTAATACATTTAATGCTTTTGTCATAGTCTTAGGTAAAGTTTTTAATGTTTACATACGGCATGTATTTTTTTGGTTAACCCATATAGTATTGGTTGTATGTGGTGAATTTAGTTTTGTATTGCACACGGGATGAGAAGCAGGGGTTCGCAGCAGCGGAAAAGAACACAACAGTGTAAAAAGAAAAAGACTCCCGACAGTAAAAATTTTGGATTCCTTCTTACAAATGCTTATATTGGTTTATTGAAATGAATGGGAAGGCAATGTAATTTTTTTTATTTAGAATATGAAAGGTGAAATCCCGAGCATTTCTAATGGTAATGAAAAATTTCACACAGTGGTGAATGTGATTTTTTTTTTTATTTTACAGCAGTAAACTTATGTAAGAATTTATATTCTTACAGCAATAAATGTAAAATTGTTCGCACAACAGTGAAAGAAGATTTTGCACAGCACTGTAAAATCATTTGTAAAAGAGGCAGGGTAATTTTGTTTTTGGTGAATCCCTCTGAGAGAGAGGAAGACAATTGTATCAGGCAGTTTATAAATTAATACAAGTTTATGTTGGTTGAGAAACTCTGTTTTGTTCATAATTTTTTTTTGGGGCTTTCCTGTGCAAAAGATCCTGAGGAGAAAACGGAGCATTGCTCTATATTCAGTTAAATTTGTGTTTTTCGGAATTTTACCAGAAAAAATCCCCAACAGTGGTATCAAAGCAGATCCAGGCTCTTTGAAGGTGTAAAGAAGCTGAAGGAAGGTTCCTTTTGTTGCAGCAGTAAATCTTCTCCAGCAAAGTGAACTCTCAGATAAAAAGATTCAGGTATTCCTCAAAGTTTTTTGTGTGTTACTACTGAAGAAACAGTCAGTATTTTAAATACACAGTCAAGGAATTAGAAGCATAGTTAAAGAGTGCTAGAATGGCCAGCACAAGCACTAGTATGGGTATGTTTAATGCTCAATTCCCACAGTTCAATGGGAAAAACTATGACTATTGGGCAATAACCATGAGAGCCCTGTTTGCCTATCAAGCTTTATGGGAATTAGTTCAAGATGGTTTTGAAGAACCAGCAGATGAAAATGAGTTTAACAGATTAACTCAGGTAGAGAAAGATCTATTAAAGAGCAATAGGAAGAAGGACTCAAAAGCCCTTGTATTTTTGTATCAAGCAGTGGACTAGAGTGTGTTTCCAAGGATAGCAGTAGCTAAGACATCCAAAGAAGCATGGCAAACCCTCAAGACAGCCTATCAAGGCATGGAGAAAGTGAAGATAGAAAAACTACAGTTGCCGAGGAGAGATTTTGAGAATCTGAACATGAAAGAGTCAAACAATATTGACTCATTCTTCACACATGTGATTGGATTGGTCACACAAATGAGGACACATGGAGAAGTTCTTGAAGAAAGGAGGATTGTGGAGAAACTATTGAGGGTCCTACCCTCAAAGTTTGATGTGATTGTCACCACCATAGAAGAGACAAAGGATCTCTCAAACTTTTCAGTTGATGAACTCTATGTATCACTGATAAAACATGAGCAGAGGTTGAGTAGAAATGAAAACTCATCTTTAGAGCAAGCCTTCAAGACCCAGAGGTCCTTTGGAAGAGGAAGAGGTCAAGGCAGAGGAAACAAGAGAGGAAGAGGCAGAAGCAAAAACAGAGGTGGAATGAACAGCCCAGCAAATGCTCAAGGAAGAGGCAGCAATCCAAATTAGAACCAAGGCCAAGGCAACAGCCAACAAAGAGGACTACATCAAAGGGGAGAAATGTCTTTTTATTGGATACAGTGAGGAATCCAAAGCATACAGGTTGTATATCCCATCTACCAAGAAGTTTTTTATGAGCAGAGATGTTCAATTCATTGAAGAGGAAGCTTGGGATGGAAGCATAGAGAAAACAGTGAATGTTAAAAACTGTTTGTCTCATGATGAAGATGATGAGGAGATGGCTGAAACACATCCCCAAACAGCAGCGCGAACACAAGGACAGCAAGGAACACCCTTGAGGAGAAATGAAAGTGCTTCTCCAAGCACACCACAAAGTGGAAATTCAAGTGCATCTTCAAGCACTTGCACACCGAGTGAAAGAGGTAAGAAGTTCATAAATTTAAGTGATATTTATGATGAAGGAATGAATTCCTTGTTTGCTTTATATTGTCATGTTGATGACCCTATTCATTTCGAAGATGCAATTAAAGATAAGAAATGGATAGAGCTATGGATGAGGAAATGAATGCCATAGAGAGAAACAAAACATGGGAGTTAGTTGAGCTACCAAAAGGTAAAGAAGTCATTGGAGTTAAATGGTCTATAAGACCAAGTGCAATGTTGAAGGCAAGATAGAAAGACACAAGGCAAGGCTGGTTGTCAAGGGATACAAGCAGCAGTATGGGAGAGACTATGATGAAACTTTCACACCGGTTGTAAGAATGGAAACCGTGAGAGCAGTGTTGTCCATAGCAGCACAAAACAAGTGGAAAGTTTACCAAATGGATGTGAAGTCAGCATTCTTGAATGGAGTATTAATGGAAGAGGTTTACATTGAACAACCTCTAGGCTATGAGAAGAAAGGTGAAGAGCACAAAGTGTGCAAATTCAAGAAAGCTCTTTATGGGCTGAAGCAAGCGCCAAGAGCATGGTACAGTAGGATAGATTCCTATCTACTAAAAAATGGATTTGACAAATGTGAGGGAGAACCCACAGTCTACATCAAAGAAAAGGATGGTAAAATTTTAATTGTTGTATTGTATGTTGATGATGTGATTTTTACATGTAATGATGACTACCTCATTGAAAATTTCAAAGCAGTCATGAAAGAGGAATTTGAAATGACTGACATGGGTTTGTTGAGATACTTCTTAGGAATAGAAGTAGATCAAAATGAAAATGGAATTTTTATCTCTCAAGCAAGATATGTAAATGAAGTGTTGGGTAGATTTAATATGCAAGAGTGCAAGGCAGCAATCACTCCCACAGTAATGGGATTAAAACTCAGCAAAGAGGACAGCAACAAGGAATTTGATCCTAGCTTGTACAAGAGCATAGTTGGCAGCCTTATGTATTTAACTACAACTAGACCTGGCATAATGTTCGCTGTTAGTTTAATTTCCAGATTCATGGAGAGGCCAAAGGAAGCACATTGGCAGGCAGCAAAAAGAATTCTGAGGTATGTTAAAGGTACTAAAAGTTTTGGCATCTTATATAATGTCTCAGAACATTCAGATTTAGTTGGCTACACCAATAGTGATTGGGCTGGAAGTGTAGATGATCGGAAAAGCACTTCTGGTTATGTTTTTCACATGGGTTCAGGAGCCATTTCATGGGCTTCTAAGAAGCAGTCCATTGTAGCATTGTCTACAGTAGAGGCTGAATATGTGGTAGCTACAACAGCAGCATGTCGAGCAGTTTGGATGAGAAGGATGTTGAGGAGCTTAGGCCAAGAGCAGGCAAAAGCAACAGTGATTTTTTGTGACAATAGCTCAGCTATTGCATTATCAAAGAATTCAGTGTTTCATAAGAGAACGAAACACATTGACACAAGATTTCATTACATCAGGGAATTGGTGAGCAATGGAGAAATTGCCTTAGAACATTGCAGGACTCAGGAACATGTAGCAGACATTTTGACAAAGCCACTCGACCAGAAAAGCTTTGAGTTTTTGAGAAAATGTTTGGGTATGACTGAATGCCCAGCAGTTGAAATTAAAAGGGAGTATTGAAATCGTAATTTCAACTGCCGTACCAGCTGAAAAGCCCCGCGGCATTTATTCCGGAAAACCACTTCAGAAAACCACAGTACATTTCGCACCGCTTTTCGTAAAAAGTTGCTTCTGTCAGAGGGCCTCCGAACACCCCAACTTGCTGCCACGCGTCCTGTGTACGAACACAAAACCACCCACTCCCCGGAAGCTAAAGTTTGTTTGGTTTTTGTGAGCTTGGTGTACGAATTGGGTCCGATCAGGTCAACGGACAAGGATCTTCATCAACCTACCAGGACATTATTTTTACTTTTACCTTTCATTTAATACATTTAATGATTTTGTCATAGTCTTAGGTAAAGTTTTTAATTTTTACATAAGGCATGTATTTTTTTCGTTAACCCATATAGTATTGGTTGTATGTGTTGACTTTAGTTTTGTATTGCACACGGGATGAGAAGCAGGGGTTCCCAGCAGCGAAAACGAACACAGCAATGTCAAAAGGAAAAAGACTCCGACAGTAAAAATTTTGGATTCCTTCTTACAGGTGCTTGTATTGGTTTATTGAAACGAATGGGAAGGCAATGTAATTTTTTTTTATTTAGAATATGAAAGGTGAAATCCCGAGCATTTCTAATGGTAATGAAAAATTTCACACTGGTGAATGTGAATTTTTATTTTATTTTACAGCAGTAAACTTATGTAAGAATTTCTATTCTTACAACAGTAAATGTAAAACTGTTCACACAGCAGCGAAAGAAGATTTTGCACAGCACTGTAAAATCATTTGTAAAAAAGGCAGGGTAATTTTGTTTTTGGTGAAAGTTTTTGGTGAATCCCTCTGAGAGAGAGGAAGACAATTGTATCAGGCAGTTTATAAATTAATACAAGTTTATGTTGGTTGAGAAACTCTGTTTTGTTCATAAATTTTTTTTGGGGCTTTCCTGTGCAAAAGATACTGAGGAGAAAACAAAGCATTGCTCTGTATTCATTTAAATTTGTGTTTTTTGAGATTTTACCAGAAAAAAATCCCCAACAGTGGTATCACAGTGGTATCAGAGCAGATCCAGGCTCTTTGAAGGTGTAAAGACGCTGAAGGAAGGTTCCTTTTGTTGCAGCAGTAAATCTTCTCCAGCAAAGTGAAGTCTCAGATAAAAAGATTCAGGTATTCCTCAAAGTTTTTTGTGTGTTACTGCTGAAGAAATAGTGAGTATTTTAAGGAATTAGAAGCATAGTTAAAGAGTGCTAGAATGGCTAGCACAAGCACTAGTATGGGTATGTTTAGTCCTCAATTCCCACAGTTCAATGGGAAAAACTATGACTATTGGACAATAACCATGATAGTCTTCTTTGCCTGTCAAGCTTTATGGGAATTAGTTCAAGATGGTTTTGAAGAACCAGCAAATGAAAATGAGTTTAACAGATTAAATCAGGTAGAGAAAGATCTATTAAAGAGCAATAAGAAGAAGGACTCAAAAGCCCTTGTAAAAGATCATGAGGAGAAAACAGAGCATTGCTCTGTATACATTTAAATTTGTGTTTTTTGAGATTTTACCAGAAAAAATCTCCAACAAAGCGCTCACCTGTCATTCTGCAACCTAATTTAAAAAGATTCGAAAGCCTGCAGGCTTTTGACATTTATATATTTATAGAAAAAATGGTTGTTATATTTATATTTAAAATTAATTATTAATAATAATAATAATACGGTGAATACGCGATGCGGTGGATGCATATTTGGCAAATAAGATGGGAGGCACCGGCCATTCCACCGACATGTAATGTAATTAAGAGCGAGTGGGTAGTTTACAACCATTGTCAAAGCATTCGATGGTTAATTTTCTTGAGAACATTTGGCAAATGAGATGGGAGGCATCGGCCATTCCACCGACATTTAATGTAATTAAAGAGCCCGAGGATAGTTTACCTCCCATTCACAAAGCATGATCTGGTTAATTTTCTTGAATTCATGGCTTATTGTGTTATGGAATATTAAGATACAAGCATGATATGGTTAATTTTCTTGAATTCATGGCTTATTGTGTTATGGAATATTAAGTTACAATTTGTCTCTAGGTAGATGGTTTATATCTCTTTCCGAGTTTGGCTATATTAAGAAGCAATGCCGGGTAGCTGAAGAAGTGAGAGGTCTGCTCAGAATTTCCTAAATTAAATTGGCAACCAGAATCTATACCACATTTGCCTTAATTCCCCTTTTGTCTGGACAGAAATAGGCGGTGGTTATCTCACAAAAGACGATGGTGATGGCTTCAGTGCTGGTTCGAAGATTGCATTTGATAATTGAGTTGATCGTTTTGATGACTATACGAACTTTACAAAAACGAACTTTGGCTAGGGCTCTCTGATTTGTTTGGCTTAGGAAGAAGGCTAGGGCTCTCTGATTTCTTTGGCTTTAGCTCTTCCTAGCGGCTATAATTGGGTAACATTTATCCCCTGGCTTTGTGGACATATTTTCTCGGCTCGTGGTAGTTACTAATGTGATATAGGTTTTATGATAAATCTTTGTTGGGCACTGTTGTGTTTCTGCATATGTGGCATCTGGAATTCCTTTTACCTTGGTAGTTGGCCTCTACCCTCGTCTGGTTGGATCTCAACAAAGTGATCAGCTTGCTTGGAAATGTTTGTTCAAACTGTTTTGTTACCTCCCCTTGACCTTGCTTAGGTCAATGATCTATATACTTTGGGACCTAGTTGATCTCTGGTATGTGGAAAGCATGGGGCAATAGAATTTCTTAGTTCTCTAGTAATAATGCTTGTTGCTGAGGGGTTACTATCTATTGGGTGTGTGTGGAGTTTGGTGGTTTTTTCATTATTGATAATGTGTTGGTTTATTGTTAGTTAGGGTTAATATGTCTCCACTAGCCTGGGCATGTTCATCGTGGGTTGGGATGTTCCCAACAAAGTCGATCTAAGTGTCGAGGTGTGCCAAGGTGCAGGCTCAAGAAACTACAGTTTCTTATCACTATGTGGCCTCCCCTAGTAGGAGATGTAGCGGATGAGCCATGTTCTTCAAAGCAACTAGACCGAGAAGCACTAGAGGACTAGTGCAAACTAGGTAAATGAGAAATCAATATATGTATTCTATTACTCTCCACTGGTAGCTAATGATAAAGACGTTGGTGGGAAGAGTTTTAAAAGAAAATTACCACAATAGAAATGACATTATTTTCTTTCTAAGTGACATTCAGCGGAAACAATGGGAAATTCAGGCATAGTTTGGAAGCTCCTTAACTTACATGGAGAAAGACAATTCAATGTGAAGGACCCAATTCCAATGACATCTTATCTAGATGACATGTAATAGTTGTTTCTTGCTTTTGCGAAAACTTAGTATTAACATATACCGTCTGGTTTCTAATATGGTAGAACTGTTTTGTTACCTCCCTACCCTGACCTTGTTTGGTTCAATGATCTATATATTTTGGGACCTAGTTGATCTCTGGTATGTGGAAAGCATGGGACAATAAAATTTATTATCACTAGTAATAATGCTTGTTGCTGAGGTGTTACTATCTATTGGGTGTGTGGAGTGGGGTTTTTTTCCATTTTGTAAATATAAGTTACAATTGTTAAATTTCAAAATTTTAAGTGTTTTAGATGTTTTTTATAATGCTTAATCTATTTTTACCGTCAAAAACATGATTCAAATATGTTGTTTTTATAAAACTTTTAAAAAAAATTCCAAAATTTTAACTCCTTGGTCAATTGCTCAGCTCGTAAATGACTCCATAACGGGTCAATTCCTCAGCTCGTAAATGACTCCATAAGTAAAAGATATCAGTATATCGGTTAGCAAGGAGGCGATGCAGCCGCATAATAAGCTCCTCCTTATCCGGGAAATGTTTCCGCGTTTGATGCCGGGGCGAAGATACTTCAACCACTGCAATCTATAACTCTTGCCACTTCGATTAGGACCTAGAAAACAAAATCTGTCCCCTTAGTTAGCACTTGAACACAAATTTACTTCTCCATGCATTGATAGAAATTTTCTCACACTCACCAGTTTTTCTGGGGATATTTGTCCATCCACCATCGCCATGAATTCGAGTGTAGTCGGAAAGAATCATATGCTCCTTTTCTCTCCAGGCCCCGCGGTTGAGCCCTTGTTTTGAGCAGGAATAGTTAGCACTTGAACACAAATTTACTTCTCCATGCATTGACAGAAATTTTCTCACACTCACCAGTTTTTCTGGGGATATTTGTCCATCCACCATCGCCATGAATTCGAGTGTAGTCGGAAAGAATCATATGCTCCTTTGCTCTCCAGGCCCCGCGGTTGAGCCCTTGTTTTGAGCAGGAAGGAGACCTGCCGATTATTGAAATTTTTCCTCTATAATTCCACAGACCATAATCTCCACTGACCTCTGTTTATTGTACTCTCTTTTTAACTAATGAAAAGAAAGCTTTTTTTTCTTCTGAAAAAAAATCTCCACTGCTCCGAAGAGACACACACGGTACTGGCCTTGACGCTTCACTTTGACAGGGCCGTTGTGTATATAGAGAAATGATTAGGTTCTCCTTACTAAAAGAAAGTGGTTGTTGTAGTAAATCTTTTGCCAATGATAAGGAGTTGTTACTGCATGCGATTAGCAATGCTCGTGTTAATAGCACAAAACATGCTAGGACGAGATTAGGTACAAGAATGAAATAGTTGGAATTAAACAGCGGGACCAAGATATGAGACAGCCTAACAATGGAAGAAGCATATAATTGGCCTCGGAAAAAGTAATCCACGCTCATCCTCGACGGCATGGTGGAAATACCAGCAGTGACAACGACGAGGGAACCGTCTAAGGGCGTTCACCTGTCATTCCACAACCTAAGTTTCGAAGACCTAGAGCGTTCGCAGCTCTAAACACTTCCCGTTGGACACGTAACAAGTTCCATTTTCCATTTAGTTGGTTTTTTCTCGTATAATTTTATTTCAAATTATTAATATTATTGTTCATAATCAAATTAAGAGTTAAATATATTTTTAATTGTTAAGTCATCTTCATTTAACTTAAATATATGTTTGACAATATTATACGTTTATGATATTTTGTTTTAATTTAATTAATATAATTTAAAATAAAATAAAATATTATTTTTGAAATTAATTTCAATATTATAAATTTCAATTTTCAATTTTCAAATGTAATGAATAATTTTGAAACTTGTACGAAAGAAGTTTTCTCATTAGAAGACATCGATTTCGGGGTTAATTGCTTGGGTAATGGGAAAGTTAAGGACATTGAAGGTTACCACAAGGAAATCTTAAAAATTCGAGGTCTTGTCCTCATCCACACATTCACAAGATTTTCCATAAGCGGTAAAGCAAGGGTTCTCTAAACCATGGACTCAAAGCCTCATTATCCCTATTTTTAAAAGTGGGGATACAAATAACCCCTCTAATCCCTCTCCTAGCCAAGTTATATGGTATTATTTTGGAAAGGAAGTTAAACATATGGCTTGAAAGTGAAGGTAAGCGGGCTAAAGGCCAAGCGGGTTTCAAAAAGTAGCACTCAACAACAAACCACCTTGTTATGCATAGAATCATTGTGGAGCAAAGCCGCAATGATAAATCCAATCTCTTTTGTTGGTTTGTGGACTTTAGAAAGCCTTTCGATACGGTTCCTAGAAACAACCTTTGGAACAGATTAGAAGAGCTAAAGGTTCCTTTTTAGTTGAGTGCTGCCGCTATAAGGTTATACGAGAATGTAATTACCAACTTAAAGAGCAACGAGGGGTGGTCAAAAGATATTAAGTGTAATATTGAAGTTAAACAAGGTTGCCTCCTCTCCCCTACCATATTTGTCATTTACATCGACAAGCTAGAAGGTTGTTTAGAGAAAGCAGGATGTGCTCGCATGATCTTAGCTGGAATAGTCATCATCTTTCTTCTTACGCAGACGATATTGTTCTTCTCGCAAGGTACCCATCTGATCTTGATAAGCAACTTATACTTCTTAAGGAATTCTTCTCTACCATAGGTATGATTGTTAACACTGACAAAACAAAAGTTATGATTATCGAATCCAAGAAGGACACTTATGCTAATTTTATGTATGACAATAGTAACTTGGAGGAAGTGTCTTCCTACAAGTACCTAGGAATTGATATTCATCACAAGCTCAACTAGAACCATAACATTGAGAAAATGATTAATATTAGATGGAGAACTTATTTTGGTCTTGAAAATAATCGTAAAATGACAAACCTCGTAATGTGGGATAGAAAGAAGTTCCTCTTTCAAACTTTAGTCACTCTAGTTATCTTATATGGATATGAGGTTTGGGGTTGTAGTATCTCTAGAGAATCTTGGAGAAATATTGAGCAAATCTAGAAGTGTATAATAATGTATAACCTCAAAATCAAAAGCAGCACACCCTATCATATTATCCTTATAGAAGTGTGTCTTTATCCTATCGAGAGCCTAGCTATGACTAGGCTTCTATTGTACAAGCACAAACTCAATAACATAAGAGACCATAGACTTCCTAAGCTAGCTTTAAATTCTAGCCAAAACCACCTAAGGCTCAAACGAGGTTGGTATAAAGACACCAGGTCCTGGTTAAACCATTGGGAGATCGACGAGAATGTTTCATTGCAAAACATTAAAAATATTGTTACTTCTAAGTTCAAAGAAAAAATGTGGTGTGAGAAAGATTTAGCAGCTAAAAGAAAATTAAGATATTATAAGGAGGTCATCAACCCCACCCTGGAAGATCAAAAGTATCTTTCTGTTTTAACTAGCTCAAAGAAGAAAATTAATATAGCCAAGATTAGAACGAACCCGCATGAGCTCTACAGTGAAACGGGTCGTTGGGCAGTTCCTAAAACACCATGGATGGAAATGTTCTCCCATCTTTGTGAGAATACGAACATTGAGGATGAAAATCACTTCATCTTATAGTGCCCCACATACAACCACCTTAAATCTCAGTTTCAAAATCTTTGTTGAGATCCTGACCTTCCTAGCCTTTTATGTTTTCAAAATTACAATGAGCTCCAACTGATTCCAAACATGGAAAAGGAGATTGATAACTTCTCTCAACAAAATTCCAAACAAATTCTAAACTCAGCATGGAAGCCAAGGAAGGGTTATTTCTAGCTCTCTCCCTTAATTATTACAATACAAACATTGAAAACATGCATTACAACCACAAGAATGTTTTTTATCTCACTGGTCCTCATTGGCACTCACATCTACTTTAGAATCTTGGAAAAAATGCTCTTTCTTCACCACCACATTTTGGAGTTGTGACTTGACCTCCATTTCAAACATAACTACCTTTTACCACCGTTGTTTAACTTTGTACAATTGAGGCTTCCTGACTACCATGAGGAATAGCCTAGATACATAATATCTCTATAAACATGCTTCCATCTTAGTAGTATGCATCGAAATACATACTTCCAGTTATATAGGTAAGTTAACTACTCACTGAGGCTATCCAATAAGCAATCATAAAATAGACCTCTTTAACCGACACTCTTATATACATATAAAGAAAACATGTAACAAATGTTTTTGAACCACCGAGTAACGACAAGACACATCAACGTTTATTAAACTCAACCTAACCAAGTCAATGATTTGTTCTCGTAGCACCAAGGAACGTTGAGAACCATTAACTAAGTACAACTCACTATGGGAGGGGAATACAAAGACACTTTGGTCGCGTTCAATTATTCGCCCCTGGTCGCGGATGCATGCGTTTGATCTATTTTGATTTGATCCCTATTAAAATTTGACAACTCAAATTATATTGAAATAACTTTCCCATCAATCGAAATTGCTAATATATGATATAGTAAATCACTGATATTGACAGCTTGTAACATGTTCAATTTCTACAATCCTAATTCTGAAAATTCAGAACTCTTTTAAAAAGAAAATCACTTTTTATAAAAAATACCATTAAAATCAATATGCTACTAAGAGCGTCCACGATATTCTCATAATTCTATATTGTAAGTTTAGGTAGAGAGGGTATCTTTGACAGAGTTGGAAAGGCTGGGTGGGTGGAGTCCAGAGTTATAGGATTTTTTGATAACCTCAAAAATATTATAATTTTGATTTTTTAATCGGTAATTATGAGTTTGTAGCGGCTTTAGAAATCATAATAAAAGATAAAAAAATTGTTTGAATTTGAAGTTTAATGGTAAAAGAAAAATACAAGGTTAATTCCATGTGTTCAGTTTCCTTATATTCAACCATTCCATGGAGATAAAATATCAAATGTAAATGTACAATTTTAATTAATAAAATATAATAAGTATATATTTTTGTAATGTATTTTAAATAGCAATTCTGACAATAAGTATTAAAATATTATATCAAAATAAGTTAAATTACAACTTTTCCGACTCTGCACCATTTTGAAACAATTGCTATATATATGAAAATCCAAAGATCATAATCTTATTATAATTCACCGATATATTTAAACATCAAAAAGACTATAAGAACTCCTTTAAAATGATACGACGATCACAACCATCACCTAACGGAATCTTTCTGATCACACATGTCGCTGCTTCACGAACATCCCATTATCGTCTTTACATTGACCTGAATACGAATATCTATATCTTGAAGATGATAACAGCTACTTATTACGAAATAACACGACCACAAGAATCACAATCCATTGGCCACTCATTATCCCAATTACACACTTCACTATGTGAGCACAGTTCAAAGAAAGCGATAGCCCAAATTAGACTTAAAAATAGCAAGAATTCTCTTCCACTAACTTTCAGTTTTTGGAAACATGTTTCAATCCCATAGATAAGATAATAATGGCAATCATACGCACAATCATTCAGAGCAAATCCCAATTAATAGCAACAAATCTCTACCGCAGAGCAATCAGTGCTTTAAACATATCTCGTTCACACACATCACTCCCCAAACATTCAAATTCAAAAGAGCGTACCCAAATTCAATAAAGAGCGTAATCCAATTTGGCAACCAAAATACAAAGGGACAACTTCAAAACAATCAGTTTTGGGAAACATACGTCAATCACACAATTGAGAAAGCAAATATTCGCTGATAACAAATTAACTCGTCAGTAAAATGAAAACTGACATCATAAAATGATCAATACCCGCATTGTATTGGGACAAAACACTCTAAACCCAACTTGCACCATATTCATAGAAATTGAATTTCAACATTAATGGTAATAGAGCTTATTACAGTATATGCAAATTAAACCAATATGTATTCATTAAGTTTGCTATTGCTACGAGAGATTATCTATTTATCATGATTCCTATGGGATCTGTCGAGCTTTGCCTCTACTTCTTTTCTCTCGCACCTCTTTGGATTCCAACTGTAGTGAGTTCAGTGATTGTGGACTTGATTCTGTATATAATCGAGTTCATCAATCCCATCGAGGTTTTTTTTGCTACCATCGAAATCTTCCATTTCTTGATCATTGACGAAGGTAAAACTGTCAAAGCACCGCATATTGCTTACATCGGAACATGTGACTTCAAACTGAATCGCCTCCGCAGCCAATGTAGCAGATTGCGGGTAGAACCCTTCTAGTCCAAAGCCTGTGCAAAATTCGGATGTAGAAGAGAAAAAATTATAGTCTGGAGACGACAGATCGTTCAAATCAAACAAACTTTCTGTTAAAGTTGCTGCATCTCCTGCTAAAAGTTCGGAATGTGAGGATGCCCGGCACTCCACTACAGTCGACATGGAGCAGGTAGGATTTACACCTTCCTTTGCAATGGACTTAGAATCATCGTGTGTGATCAGATCAGACACAGGTAGGTCGGAGGAATTCATGATCGTTGCTTTAATCTTGCACGATTTAGAGCCTGGCTGTGAATCACCGTTGAAGCCGTTGGATATTCCTAATTCAGATTCACTCATCGCCGTTGTTAGTAAGACATGATTTTGTACGAGAGGAGACGATTTTGACCTTATCTCGTGATTTTCTGTAGTCGACGATTGATTCACGGACGACAGCTTCTTGCCGAGATGAGTGTTCCAGTAGTTCTTGATTTCGTTGTCTGTCCGACCAGGCAGTCGTCCTGCGATAAGCGACCACCTGCATGGATTGTAAGATGCATCACACTTAGCAAAAGGTTCAAAATTTCTAGACATCGCGGCATGTTAATAGAATGAATAAATAAATGATGGTCAGTCATTGTCAGCATACCGATTGCCAAGGAGGCGATGCAGCCGTATAATAAGTTCCTCCTCATCGGGGGAAATGTTTCCGCGTTTGATGCCGGGACGAAGATAGTTCAACCAGCGTAATCTGCAACTCTTTCCACTCCGCTTAAGACCTGCCAAACAAAATCTGTCCACTTATTTAGCTTCTCAATACAAATTTACTTCCTTATTAATAGAGATTTTCTGAGATTCACCTGCTTTTTGGGGGAGACTTGTCCATCCACAGTCGCCATGAATTCGAGTGTAGTCGGAAAGAATCATATCCTCCTTTGCTGTCCAGGCCCCGCGGTTGAGCCCTTCTTTTGAGCAGCAAGGAGGCCTATCCATTATTATAATTATTCCTCTATAATTACAGAGACGATCATCTCCACTGCCCGGAAGAGACACACGGTACTGGCATCGTCTCTCTTCTCCTTGGCAGGGCTCTTGAGTATATATACAAGCGATTAGATTCTAGTTGCTAAAAGAAGATGGTTATTGGCCAGTGATAAGGAGTTGCGTGCGATCTCAGAATGATCGAAATCGAAAGGCTATCGTCTTTCTTTGCCAGAACTCACGTTGAAATGAAATATGACTAGCAATGCTATGATTGGTAAACAGCGGAGATTAAAACTATAAAAACAATTGTATCACGAGATTAGGTACAAGAAAGCAACCTTCGGAATCAAATAATTAAAGAACTGTAGAAGAATCACATAACTGCCCCGGTAAAAAGTAATCCACGGTCACCCTCTAAGAGTCGAAATGTCACCAATGGCAATGACGAAGGAGCCGTCTGAGGGTCTTAGGGCGCTCACCTGTCATTCTGCAACCTAACTAATGAAGATTCGAAGGCCTGCATGTTATGACATTTACTGCTAATAATAATAACAATTTGAATTTACAACGCATGCTATGGTTAATTTTCTTGAATTCATTTGGCAAATGAGATGGGAGGCACCGGCCGTTCCACCGACATTTAATGTAACTAAGAGCGGGAGGATAGTTTACGTCCCATTCACAAAGCATGATATGGCTAATTTTCTTGAATTCATGGCTTATTGTGTTATGGAATATTAAGTTACAATTTGTCTCTAGGTAGATGGTTTATATCACTTTCTGAGTTTGGCTATATTAAGAAGCAATGTCGGGTAGCTGAAGAAGTGAGAGGTCTGCTCAGAATTACACAATGGCCTTGATTCCCCATTAAATAGGCGGCGGTTATCTCACAAAAGACGATGAGTGCTGGTTTAAAGATTGCTTTTGGTAATTGGGTTGATCTTTTGATGACTAGAGGAAATTTACAAAAGCGAACTTTGGCTAAGGCTCTCTTATTTGTTTGGCTTTGGTTCATCCTAGCGGCTATAATTGGGTAACATCTATCCCCTGGCTTTGTGCACATATTTTCTCGGCTCGTGGTTGTTACTAATGTGATCTACGTTTTATGATAGAGTCTTTGTTGGCCACTGGTATTTCCGCGTTTGGTTCAATGATCCATATATTTTGGGACCTACCTGATCTCTAGTAGGTGGAAAGCATGTGACAATAGAATTTCGTAGTTTTCCAGTAATAATGCTTGTTGCTGAGGGGTTACTATCTATTGGGTGTGTGGAGATGGTGGTTTCTTCATTATTGGTAATCTATTTGGTTTATTGTTTGGTAGGGTTAGTAGCTAGCGCATGGTCACCGTAGTGTTGGGATGTGGCCAACAAAGTCGATCATGTGTCGAGGTGTGCCAAGGTACAGGCTGAAGAAGACAGTTGCTTCGCAATATGTGGCTTCTTCTAGTACTCAAGAGGAGATGTAGCGCATGAACCATGTTCTTCAAAACAGCTAGACCTATTTAGACTAAGAAGCACCACAGGACTAGTGTCACCCGCTTCCTAACCCTAAGCAAATTAGGAAAATGAGAAATCAATACCTGCATTCTATTACTCTCCACTTGTAATTAAAAACCTTGGGGTCTATTTTTAAAGGAGAAGCACAAAAATAGAAATGTCATTATTTTCTTTGTGAGTGACATTCAGCTGAACCAATGGGAAATAGAGGCATAGTTTAGAAGTTGGCTTTACTTACATGGAGAAAAACAATTCAATATGAGTTACATTTCAATGTCTCTTACTATGAGCGCGAAGGACCCAACTCCCGTGACATTTTTAGACACCTAATCTAGATAACATGTAATGGTTGTTTTTTTTTTGCTATGAGCGCGAAGGACCCAACTCCAGTGAACTTTTTAGACACCTAATCTAGATAACATGTAATGGTTGTTTCTTTTTGTGAAAACTTAGTAATAACATATACCATCTGATTTCTAGTATGGTAGAGTAAGACCAGTAGACCTAATTATCGGTTCTGTAATCTCAAAACTATAGACTATAAGAACCACTTTACGAAGATACGACAATCACAAGCGTAACCTAACGTAGATCACACAGGTCGCTGCTTGAAGAACGTCACATTACCATATTTCCATTAGAATACGAATACTTTTTACGAAATAGCACGACCACAAGAACATACGACAATCACAAGCGTCACCTAACGCAGATCACACAAGTCGCTGCTTCACGAACATCCCATTATGATATTTATATCTGTAAGACAATAACAGTTACTTTTTATGAAATAATACAACCACAGGAATCAATATTTGACTTATCATCCCGATTACACACTTCACTATCTGAGAACAGTTAAGCGATAGTCTAAATTACACTTAAATAGCAAGAATTCTCTTCCACTAACATTCACTTTTTGGAAAAATGTTTCAATCCCATAAATAAGATAATAATAGCAATCATACGCAGTCATTGACGACATATCCCAAATAGAGAGTCAAAATAGCAACAAATCCCTACCTCAGAGCAATCCGTTCTTTAAACCATAGTTACCAAATTCGCCCGAATCGGGCTAAAAAATTCGAAAATTGCCGTATTACTCGTTGAATTTCGATTCGGTTTTCAATGATGGTTAAATGAAAAATTAAACGAGTCAAAATCTGTGGTTGGTGGTCCGTTTTCAATGATGGTTAAATGAAAAATTAAACGCGTCAAAATTTCTGGTTGGTTGTTTAGTAGACGGAGCGGATTATTCATTTCTATGAGAGAATGTGAATGGTGGAACAAATAGTGGTAGGATTTGGAGAAACTGGAAAATCAAAGTGAAATAAGAAAGTTTATTATTTCTAATTTTATTATTGTTTTATGGGTTAAAAAGCTAGTAAAATAAGAAAAAAAGAATCTGTTACACTGAATTCGTAGTGTATTAATTTGTAATAGATGTTAATTTTGCAATGACTGATTTTATGGAATTTCAAAGATTTTTAAAAATGTTTATATTTATTGAAGGATTTTAGATAAACCAGTTTTAAAATTAGAAAAGTATTTTAGATTTAAACTTAGAAATAAAGAAGTATTGAAGGGAAGTGAAGTTTTTTTTGGTGAATTGTATTTATAAGGTTGTTATATTATCTAGTTTATTGGATTTTATTCAAAATTCAAAATTAATTTTAAAAAAATGAGCTGAAAATATCTCATTATAACAAGAAATTTTTTTAAATGATAATTTTAAGATATATAGTGTCTAATTTTTTTCGAATTAAAAATTTTCTATTCGATTTTTTATCGTATCATATCGAATTCGAATCCGAATTCGAATTCGAACTCCGAATTCGAATTCGAACTTGGTAAGTATGCTTTAAACATATCTCAGTCACAAATAACTACCCAAAATTTCAAAAGAGCGTACCCAAAATCTTGAAAGAGCCTAATAAAATTAGGCAACCAAAATACAAAGGAATAACTTCAAAACAATCAGTTTTGGGAAACATACGTCAATCACAGAAATGAAAAAACCGTTTTGGGTAGCATAGGCATATGATTACTGCATTCATAACCGTTGAAGTTAATAAATATTACCATTTCAGATTCACTCATAGCCGTTGTTTTCCAGACTGGGATTATTACTAGCACATGATTTTGTACAAGAGGAAGAGATTTTGACCTTATCTTGGGATTTCCTATAGTCGAAGATTATCGCAGAGATGAGTATTCCAGTAGTTCTAGATTTCATTGTATGTTCTCTCAGTTAGTCGTCCTGTAGTCATCAAGTATCTACATGAATTGTAACATGCGTCACACTTTGCAAAAATTTCAAAATTTCTAGACACCCCATCATTGTAAAGCCGTGGTCTGTAAATGTGTTAGAAAATGTGCACAGATGAATCTAGCTAGTAAAGGTTGAACACACAGCTTTGCAAAGCAAAAACATCAAAAGAAAATTGAAAGAAGAAAAGAATGATTCATTAGAAAATATGTTACAATGCTCATTATATAGCATTACTGGGTGAAGATCCCAAGATAATGAACTATAGTGGGTGAAGATCCCAAGGTAATGAACTATAGTGGTGATCAATGAGAAGACTCAACACCTACAACAAGTTCCGGAGATAACTAGTCAGTTGCGGAGTTAAAGAAGGAGAAAATCAAGGAGTAAGTCATGCAAAAGGAATCTTGCATGCAATCCCATGCTCTAACTAAGAGTCCGCATGTAGATGTGTAGTAGTTGCATGTAGTTGCATGCTTTAACTAAGAGTCCGCATGCAGTTGCATGTAGTTGCATGTAGTTGCATGCTCTAACTGAGAGTCTGCATGTAGGTGTAGTAGTTCCAACACCCCCCCTGAACACCACTATGGGGAAAAATAGAAAATGGGCCCCAACAACTAAGGCCAAAGGTCACCCAAAATACAATGCAACATGTATTAAAATTGAGGAAAGAGGGAAAACCTCATGGGAAAAAACCCCCCTCAAAATATAATGTAATCAAAAGAAAAGAGGAAAAAAAACAGTTGGTAAGCAACTATGTCCTTCACTCCAAGACGATCACGCAGAGAGCGAAACTTCTGCTCAATGAATGTCTTGGTGAAGATGTCTGCAGTTTGTTCGGCTGAGGGACAAAACTGCAAATCAATGACCCGATCATGTACTAAGTCTCTAATGTAGTGCATATGGATCTCTAT
>APFE031755791.1:0-103066 GCA_000404065.3 Pinus taeda | reverse complement strand
TGGAGAGATGCACATGCATATGGATCCATGGGCCTCATCCATACGGTTGAGATACTTGGATTTCTCTATGGCTGAAGTGGGTTTCACTTCTGTAGCCATGGTAATCCTGTACAACTCTTTTTGACGAAGGTATCGAGCCATTTGGTCCTTCCATTCGTGATAGTTGTACGGTGTTGGGATCGATGCTTTGGGAAACTCCATTTTTTTGTCAATCTTCGATCTCCGAGCTATAATACCTGCAAAATAAAGTACTGGTTCGCCTTTTATCTAGCAACCTGTGGGCTCTGATACCATGTAAATGTGTTAGAAAACCTGCACAGATGAATCTAGCTAGTAAAGGTTGAACACACAGCTTTGCAAAGCAAAAACATTAAAAGAAAATGAAAGAAGAAAAGAATGATTCATTAGAAAATATGTTACAATGCTCATTATATAGCATTACTGGGTGAAGATCCCAAGGTAATGAACTATAGTGGGTGAAGATCCCAAGGTAATGAACTATAGTGGTGATCAATGAGAAGACTCAACACCTACAACAAGTTCCGGAGATAACTAGTCAGTTGCGGAGTTAAAGAAGGAGCAAATCAAGGAGTAAATCATGCAAAAGGAATCTTGCATGCAATCCCATGCTCTAACTAAAAGTCCGCATGTAGATGTGTAGTAGTTGCATGTAGTTGCATGCTTTAACTAAGAGTCCGCATGCAGTTGCATGTAGTTGCATGTAGTTGCATGCTCTAACTGAGAGTCTGCATGTAGGTGTAGTAGTTCCAACATGGTCTAATGAGATTGTTTTTGCCCGGAAAGTTATGGAATAATGAGATTGTTTTTCAACCGTGGTCTAATGAGACTGTTTTTGCCCGGAAAGTTATGGAATAATGAGATTGTTTTTGCCTTGAAAGTTATGGAATAATGAGATTGTTTTTGCTTTGACAGTTATGGAATTTCAGGTTATATTTCGAGAAATTTTTGTGGGTATTTTTGTAAATCTAGGTTATAATTGTTAATTCTCAAAATTTTAGGTATCTTATATGTTTTTGACAGTGTTGAATCTATTTCCATCATAAAAATATGATTTAAATACTAGTTTTAAAAAAAAATTGAAGAACAATTAGGCATATTCTATTACTTTTAATTGTCCGGACAATTCCTCCACCTCTCACTTGTAAATGTGTTAGAAAACCTGCACAGATGGATCTAGCTAATAAAGGTTGAAGACACAGCTTTGCAGAGCAAAAACACTAAAAGAAAATCGAAAGAACGAAAGAATGATACATTAGAAAATAGGTTACAATGCTCACGATATAGCATTACTGAGTGAAGATCCCAAGGTAATGCACCATAGTGGTGATCAATCAAAAGACTCAACACCTACAACAAGTTCTGGAGAGAACTAGCCAGTTGCGGAGTGAAAGGAGCAAAGCAGGGAGTAAATCATGCAGAAGAACTAACCAGTTGCGGAGTTAAAGAAGGAGCAAATCAAGGAGTAAATCATGCAGAAAGAATCTTGCATGTAGTCCCATGGTCTAACGAAGAGTCCGCATGTAGGTGTGTAGTAGTTTCAACACCCCCCCCTGAACACCACTATGGGGAAGATAGAAAATGGACTCTGGCACCTAAGGCCAAAGGTCATCCAAAATACAGTGCAACTTGTACTAAAATTGAGGACAAAGGGAAAACCTAGTGAGAAAATCGCCCCACTCAAAATACAATGTAATCAAAAGAAAAGAGGAAGAAAAGACAGTTGCTAAGCAACTGTGTCTTTCACTCCAAGACGATCGTGTAGAGAGCGAAACTTTTGCTCAGTGAATGTCTTGGTGAAGATGTTTGCACTTTGTTTTGCCGAAGGACAGAATTGCAAATCAATGACCCGATCATGTACTAAGTCTCTGATGTAGTGCATATGGATCTCTATGTGCTTTGTCCACTACCGCTGTACTAGATCCCTGCAAAATTTGAGAGTGCTTTCGTTGTCACACCAGATGACAATGGGTTGGTGGAGCTGGAAGCCCAACTCAGTGAGGAAGTGTTGTAGCCATAGAGCATGAATGGTGATGTTGATTACTCCTCTGTACTCGGCTTGAGCTGAAGAGAGAGAAATAGCAACCTGCTTCTTGCTCAACCAACAGATAGGGCCAGATCCCAGACTGAGTGAATATCCGGAGGTGGACTTGCGATCAATGCTATCTCCAACCTAATGAAAATCTGGGAAGCCAAGGAGATTCAATGCAGTGCCTGCTGCATAGTGAATCCCGAAGGTGATGGTGCCCTACATATCGGAGGATGCACCTGGCAGCATTCGGGTGTAGCTCATGTGGCTCCTCCATGTATCTGGAAACTACCCCTACTGCATATGGAAGATCTACTCTGGAGTGGGTGAGGTACAATAAGCTCCCCACTAGCTGTCAGTAGAGAGTGTTGTCAACTAATGGAGTGTCAGCTCCATCCTCAAGGCGGACCCCAAATAGAAAAGGAGTCAGTGTTGGCTTAGAGTCAGTCATGCGAAATCTCTCGAGGAGATCTTGTGCATACTTAGCTTGAGAGAGTTTGATGCCTGTGGCATCCTGGCTGATCTCAAGACCAAGAAAGAAGTGTAATGGACCCATGTCCGTCATCAAGAACCTACCATGCAAGGCCCTCTTGACTGTAGTAATGGCTGAAGCCGAGCTGTCGGTGATTAGGAGATCATCCACATACAAAACTAAGATAAGAATAGAATCATGTGTCCTAAGCATGTAAACATTCGGATCCGACTTAAATCTTTTAAAGTTTTGTGATAAGAGAAAAGAATCCATCTTCGCATACCAAGCTCTCGGGGCCTGCTTAACGTTGTAGAGAGATTTCTTCAGTCTGCAGACCAAAGATGAATCCTGAATGAAACCATGTGGCTGCTCCATGTAGATCTCCTCAGATAGGTCTCCATGAAAAAATGCATCCTTCACATCCATCTGATGTACTTCCCACCCTTGGGCAGTCGCAATGGCAAGTGTAAGGTGTATGGAATCCATCTTTGCTACTGGAGCAAAGGTCTCGTCATAATCAATGCCATGCACTTGTTGGAAGCCTTTGGCTACTAGCCTTGCTTTCCATCTGGTGATTTTCACATCTGTAGCAGTCTTGGTCCAATAGAACCATTTGCATTGGACAAGTTTCCTTCATGAAGGAAGGGGGACCAAATCCTATGTTTGGTTCTCAAGGAGGGAGTTATACTCCTCCTCCATGGCGAACTCCCAAGATGGATGCCCAACAGCCTCAGCATAAGACTGTGGATCAAGAGACTGAACCAAACGACAATGCCAGGATGGCGATGGTTCAGTGGTAGCGAGGACAGGAGGAGGCTCAATAAACTCTGAGCTAGTGCTCTACATATCAGAATTATCCCCCACAAGACCATTTCTAGCAGCTGGGTGGTATTGTGCATATATCTCATGTAAGCCCCTTGTTCTTTGATTTATGATAAGGGAATATGATTCACTGCTGGAAGCCCGATCTGGGCTTGGATGTGGATCATCATATGCATGCACTGGATTTGTATCTAAATACTTTGTCTCTGCATCTGCACACTCTACTACAGCATCTGCATCCTCTGTATCTGCATCTGAGTGTACTGAGTCATCATTTCGGACATGAGGTAGATAAAAGGTGTCTGCATGTGGCAATTGAGGTGCATGCGAGCGACTTTCCTCAAATTTGACACTTCACTCAATGATGAGCTTGTCTGTAGAGGAAATCGAGAGTCGGTATCCCTTCACACCATCAGGGTATCCAATAAAGATGAACTCAACGCTTTATGGATCAATAGCTTTCCTCTTTTCAGAGGGGATCCTAGCCCATGCTCGGGAGCCAAAAACACGAAAGTGGGTGACCTCTGGTTTAGTGCTGCTCCAAGTCTCAAAGGGGGTCTGATCCTTGATAGACCTATGAGGAGATCTATTCTGGATGTAGTTAGCACAATTAAATGCTTCAACCCATAGCTTATGAGGTAGTGACTTAACATGCAACATGCAGGAAGCCATCTCTTTGAGAGATCGGTTTTTTCTCTCAGCAACTCTATTTTGCTGCGGATTGTATGGAACTGTGTACTGCAACTATATGCTAGACTGAAGGCAAAGATTCTGAAGTGTTGTGTTAACATATTCCCCCCCATTGTCTATACGGAGGGCTTTGGTCTTTCTCTCTGACTGTGTCTCAACTAGTGCTTTGAAATCTTCAAAGTGCGTAAAAACTTCAGATTTGTTCCTGAGGAGATACACCGAAGTATATCATGAGAAATCATCAATAAATGTAAGCACATACCTTGCTTTGTTGATGGAAGGATGAGGAAAAGGCCCCATGAGATCACTATGGATCAAATCTAGAGGAGAGGATGCTCTATGAGTCTTGCAAGCGTCAAACTTTTCTCGAGGATGTTTGCCAAGGACACACCCTTCACAAACTCCTTTGGAGAAACTAATATTTGGCAAGCCTTCCACCATCTTATGCTTGCTTAGCTGGTGCATATAGCTATAATTTAAGTGACCAAACCTCTCATGCAAAAGCCTACTACTATCATTAGCATGTGTAATCAATAAGGAGGATTCAGATTCAATAAATTTAGAAAATGTATATAGTCTCGCTCCATTGTTTACCTCACCGGTTGCAATTTTGGAGCTGCTATGTAGGTCATATATGTTCACTGCATCTAGAGTGAATTCCACTATTTTTCTGGTGCCGGAATGAGTGACCTGATAAACTAAAAGCAGGTTTACTGAAATTTTTGGAACATGAAGTACATCTTCAAAGCTTCTGTGTAAAAGTTCCACTCTACATTTTCTAGTGACCTCAATAGGTGAGTCATCTCCCATGAGGATGGGAGGTCCTTTCCATGCATCCAAAGAGGAATAGACTTCCTTTGCAATAGCCATATGATGTGATGCACCAGAATCTATAATCCATGTATGAGGAAAAGAATTAATTGCAACTAAAGCTTGAAAATTGTTACCTTTCTCGTGTGGCAGATCCTCAGTTTTCTTCTTGGCGCCCTAAGGGATGTGGTCCCCAAGGTTGTGCTTCTGAAGAATTTCTGCCATTTGGTCAATTTGTTTCTTCATGTAACAGGATTCTCGATGGAATCCTCTTAGACGGTAGGTGCATCTATTTCCTTTCTTCCCTTTCTCATTTCTCGAGCCGGAGGAGTCATTGAAAAACTTGGTGTACCCTTCCTCCTTTGGATGGGAATGCACTTTTCCCTTGTCTTTTTGCTGTTGATTTTTCTAATTTGAATTAGATATATAATTTTTATTGTGGCTGCCATCATGCACAAGTGCATGCGCTTTTGGAGGTTTGATTTTCCCCATGCCAATGAGTTTATCTTGCTAAAAAATAAGAGACTCCATAAATTCTTTGAGAGAAGGCATAGTGTATGATTTACCTATTGCAAGCCTTACGGAATGAAATGTAGACACAAAGATGGAGTATTTGGGTTCGAATTTTGACATAATAGGGAGAACTTGGCGACTCTTCTCCTTGTATTTGTCAATTCCACAACCCTTGAGTTGCAGTAATAGATCATTATATTTGGTGAAGAAGTCTTGAATTCTGTCATAGTTTCATGGATCCAATGACAACAGATCCACTTCGAGTAGATGTCCTTTCATTTCATCCTGTTTCCCGTCGAGTTCTTCAACCTTTTTCCAAATCTCATTGGGAGTATTGCAGGCAGATAGATGAAATTGCAACTCTGGGGAGATGCACATGCATATGGATCCGTGGGCCTCATCAATGCGGTTGAGGTACCTAGATTTCTCTATGGCTGAAGTGGGTTCCACTTCTATAGCCATGGTAATCCTGTACAACCATTTTTGATGAAGGTATCGAGCCATTTGGTCCTTCCATTCGTGATAGTTGTATGGTGTTAGGATCGATGCTTTGGGAAACTCCATTTTCTGTCAATCTTCGATCTCCAAGCTGTAATACCTGCAAAATAAAGTACTGGAGCGCCTTTTATCTAACAACTTGGCTCTGATACCATGTGGAGGTTTGTCGTTACACCAAAACCTGCAGGTATTGGTAAACATTCCAAACCAGTAATTAGGATCCCCATGGTGGAAATTATGGATTCCATAGAGGTGTGGTGATTCTTCCAACACCCCCCTCAAATGCAACTCGGTGGAATCAAACCTGGGTCCAAGCTCTGATACTGTGTGAATGTGTTAGAAAACCTACACAAATGGATCTAGTTAGTAAAGGTTGAACATACAACGTTGCAGAGAAAAAGCACTAAAAGAAAATCGAAAGAACAAAAGAATGATACATTAGAAAATAGGTTACAATGCTTATGATATAGCATTACTAGGTGAAGATCCCAAGGTAATGCACCATAGTGGTGATGAATGAGAAAACTCAACACCTACAACAAGTTTCGGAGAGAACTAGCCAATTGCGGAGTGAAAAAAGGAGCAAATCAAGGAGTAAATCATGCAAAAGAACTAACCAGTTGCGGAGTTAAAGAAGGAGCAAATCAAGGTGTAAATCATGCAGAAGGAATCTTGCATGTATTCGCATGCTCTAACTAAAAGTCTGCATGTAGGTGTGTAGTAGTTCCAACACGACTCCATAGATAAACGACGATCAGTCATTGTTCGTATACCGATTGCCAAGGAGGCGATACAGCTGTATAATAAGCTCCTCCTCATCCGGGGAAATGTTTCCGTGTTTGATGCTGGGGTGACGATACTTCGACTACTACAATCTATAACTCTAGCCACTCCGACGAAGACCTAGAAAATAAAATCTGTCCGCTTATTTAGCACTTGAACACAAATTGACTTCAGCATGCATTAATAGAACTTTTCTGAGCCTCACCTGCTTTTCTACGGAGATTTGTCCATCCACCATCGCCATGAATTCGAGTGTAGTAGGAAAGAATCATATGCTCCTTTTCTCTCCAGGCCCCGCGGTTGAGCCCTTCTTTTGAGCAGCAAGGAGACCTGCCCATTATTGAAATTCTTGCTCTATAATTCCACATACGACAATCTCCACTGACCTCTGTTTATTGTACTCTCTTTTTAGTTAATGAAAAAGCATCTTTTTCTTCTTAACAAAAAAAAACTGCACTGCTCGGAAGAGACAAACACGGTACTGGCCTTGTCGGTTCACTTTGGCAGGGCTGTTGTGTATATATAGAAATGATTTCGTTCTCCTTACTAAAAGAAAGTGGTTGTTGCAGTGAATCTTTTGGCAGTGATAAGGAGTTGCTATTGCATGCAATTAGCAATGCTCGTGATTAATAATACAAAACATGCTATGACGAGATTAGGTACAGGAAAGCAATAGTTGGAGTTAAACAGCGGGACCAAGATATGAAGCTGCCTACGGTGGAAGAAGCATGTAATTGGCCCCAGAAAAAGTATTCCACAGTGATCGTCGACGGCATGGTGGAAATATGAGCACTGACAACAACGAAGTCTAATGGCGTTCACCTGTCATTCCACAACCTAAGTTTCGAAGACCCAGAATGTTCGCAGATCTAAACACACCCCGTCGAACACGTAACAAGTTCCATTTAGTTGGTTTTTTTCCATATAATTTTATTTTAAATTATTAATATTATTATTCCTAATCAAAACTAAATATTAAATATATATGTATAGAGCAAGAATATTTTTATTGTTAAATCATCTATATATACATTAAAAGAATATATATATATACATAAAAAGAATACATGCAAGAATATTTTTAATTGTTAGGTCATCTCCATTTAACTTAAATATATATATTTGACAATATTATGCGTTTATGATATTTTGTTTTAACTTAATTAATACAATTAAAAAACAAAAAAATAAAAATTGAAATTAATTTCAATCTTTAATCTTTTTTCACTATTAAAAATATTTTATTATATGGAAAAAATAACAAAAATATTACTTATAAAATTTGTAAAAACATTAAACTATCGTTTAAATTCTTTAAAAAGCAAATTCGCATACCTAGTTATTAATTATAGATGAGGCATTGGCAGTGTCATAATATGATATATGTGTATGTTTTTCTTTTTAATGGGCAGGGGACTTCAACTTGGTATTTCATATTTTCCCTAATATTTAGCGGATGTTGCCAACTAAATTACCATTGTGGGTAGGATAGATTAGTTGTTAATATTGTACAAGGGATAGGAGGTAAATAAATCTATATCATATATTCGATTAGAGAGTGAGTGGTGTTTAAATTTTTTTACAAAATAAAAAATTTCAAAAAAAAATTGGAATAAATTTTAATTAGTTTATTAATTGCAAGTATTTTTCTTTTATTTTTTCTCTTTCAAATTATCGTTTATTAATTTCTATTTTTTAATTTTGTTTTTTTATCGCTTTCTTTATTTTTAGTTTAGTTTTACAATAAGGTTTCAATTTTTTTAAGCAATAAAATGATAAGAAATAATTTTTTTTATATATCACAAAAATAAATACACTTTTTGCTTAATGTTTTACATTAGAAAATAAATAAATATTTATAATAAAATAATAATTAATGTAATGTCAACAAAAATCAATTGCTCATGATCTTTACCTCCCAAAACTAACAAGATGCAATATTATAATATAACTTAAACATATATCAAAGTTATACTATCAATTTAAATTTATTAGTTCTTTTTCTTTATGTTTACCTAGAGAAATCACTAATTAGCTAGGTTAGCTAGGTTCATACTTTCTTAGCCCCACCATTATAATATCTAAATGAACTCATACACACTTTCACACACAACCCACATGGCCAATCAAGGAGATTTGAACTTAATAAGTCAAATTTTGTAGACTCCCAATCAAATTGTTGCATATGGCTCTAAGTATAATTTACTGGATAATATAATTTTTTAGAATACATTATATTTCTTATTTTATATTCAACCATATACATTAATAACTTTGATTTCTATATATGCAATAAATTCAAGTTGAATAAAGATTTAAGTTGATTTATTTTTTTATATTTTTTTATATGTTATTAGTATTAATTTGATTTAATTTTATGTTATTTAATATGAAATTTAACTATGTTTTGTTAATTATATTGGTAAACATGTTTATTTTGGAATATAATTTTAATTTAATGATCAATAATTATTAGGTAGATGATAGGGATTTAATATCCATCAAATATTTTAAAATGTTTTAAGTGAGATACACAAATCAAAATTGAGATTCATTTCTAAAGTAGTTATGCTATTTTTTCTATTTTAATTAAATTGATTAATTAAAAAATATCATAACAAGTGTGTTTACATATTAAAAATCTTCATAATAAAGTAGAGCTAAATCTCTTTGGGGAAGAATCTTATCCCATGTTTTTTTAATAATTAATAATAATAATAATAATTTAAAATAAAATTATAATTTAATTGATTTTTGTAATTACTTTAATAAATATTTTAATACATATTATAAATCAATGTGTATTGCCATTTAGGAATCATTTAAATTCTAAGACTTCTTATTTTTTAACTTATTTATTCATTTATTTATGATAACTTATTATGATTCAATTATTTATTATAGAATAATAAGTTGTAAACTGTAACATTATTTTTTTTTCTCGGTAAAAGACTATGCTATTTCTATTAACTGGTAAACATATTAAAATTACAAGAGGGGGCAGCTACAGAAGCCTTCTCATCATATATGTTACAAAAATTCTCCATAGTAGAAGAGCTGGGGATTTCATCAAAGCTAACAACCAGATAGACAGAACAGACCGCCAAATTCATTGGCATTACAAAGAAACTGAGAAAGAGAGTACTGAGACTAAGCATATGACTAGTAACCCTGAGAGTACTGAGAAACTAAGAGAGAGAGTACTGAGACCAAGACATTAGCATACGCCGCGGCTGGAGAATTCTCAAAACTGAGCCAAACACCCGAAGCAGGCGTCCAAAAACCAAAAAGTGCAGACACAAGAGCCATCTGTTCAACTGTCCTCTTCCCCCTGTGTCTCCTTAGCTTGTTGACACGCGTCGTCGTGGCTGAGCCCGTCTTTTTCATGCAACACGTTGCCCTCCTGGTCTTTGTCAGTGTTGCCAGCGTCGGGGTCCAGGATTAGGTTGATGCAGTCACTCAGGGGAGGAATTAGGGAAGGCGAGTCGACCTGAATCACTGGTGCAACATCCTTCTTTGCAGCCATGGCGAATTGGGCAGAGGAACAATCACTGCTGTTGGAAGAATTGGGGTCAATGCAGGAAATTGGAAGCACCTGGTTGATTTCCTCGGTCATCAGGATGGTTATCTGGGCTGAAATTAGGGGGTGGTTCAGGTTGCTTTGAAATTTAAAGTGGGTGGATTGGAAAGCGCTATTGGGTATCGGGTGGCGAGTGGGGTTAGATGCAGGAGGATCCTCAGGGGGAGAAGTGAGGTTGATGGTGGTGAGCAGAGGAGTGGACTGAGGGCGAGCAGAGGGTCATTTGCTGCTGCCAGTTCTTTCTCCAGAGTGAGAACGCTTCCTAGGTCTCTTCATGGTGAAAATAAGGATTGTGACTTTCAACGAGACAGAGTGGAAACCAGAATTGCTCCTCAGAGCATCCAAGGACCCCGAACCAAGTCGAGAAACAGAATAGAAGACAATGGAAACACTGAACCGAGATAAAAAGCCTGAAAAACTGAAATAACCGTGGATGAAGCACTTACCCCGAACTGATGAAGGAATTCCAGAGCGAGGAACACCGAACGAGTTGAAGGGCTGCCAATTCGAGCCAGAACCAGCTCGAATTTCCCCTCTGAGGTGGTGCTCCCTCTCGACCTCGCCCACAGAACTCACAACAAACCGAACAGAGTATTCTTCGACTGAAGGCATAATAAAAAAATTACTGAGTCGCTGCCCGTAAATACTGCTCCACAGACTGCGTCGGGCTTCGTTCGCCATTAATGGCATTGTCCTACGCCGTGCCAAGACCATAAAAACATTCTCCCCGCCTCCGTTCTGCTTCTGGGGCTCCACGCTGCGGAGCAGGTGGCGGCCTCATGCATCTTAAGTGCGCATGAATGCCATTTAAGTTAGTGTTATCACCCGGATCCGGGAGTAAATTGTAACATTATTATTTTTAATAAAAAATAAACATTTTATTATACTCAATATAAAATTATGTAAACTTAAATTAATAGTAAAAGGCAAAGTTAACATAAGGAGGGTTATTTCTATTTCGAACATAACCACATAGACTTTGTTGATGGTTTAGTTAATGTCGGATAAACTAAAATAACACCTTCTGGATCGTA
This sequence comes from Pinus taeda, assembly GCA_000404065.3. Classification (NCBI taxonomy): domain Eukaryota; kingdom Viridiplantae; phylum Streptophyta; class Pinopsida; order Pinales; family Pinaceae; genus Pinus; species Pinus taeda. The sequence continues at coordinate 91,817 of APFE031755791.1, read as the reverse complement.
ACAAGAAAATGAGATAGATTGCTTCATATATATAAGATGAAGAGAAATTTTTTATATATTGTTATATTTCTGGTAAATTAAAGAAAATAGAAAAAAAATGAATATGTATAGTTGTGGAGAAATATTCATACTATAGTAAACAATTAACCATGACAAAAAAGCATAGGTTGATCTAGTCATGATTATAAGTGGAAACCTAAAAGATTTGTATAGCATAAGTTGAGAAAATAATAGAAAAACTCAAGACAATGTGAGAGGTATGTAAAAAATAATACAGATTACATTGAACAAAGAGAAGATTTTATTATGATTTTATTATTATTATAGCCAAATATTAACAACAGGTAGCTGCATAAGCCTTTGAGTAGTTCACGGACTTACACTATAGAAACGTATTAACTCATGTACAACATCCAAGGAAATCAAATAAAAATGACAACATAATAATCTTTCAAGGGCTTTGCATAAGTTGGGAGCCTACTTTCTGCAAAACAATCATTGTTATCACTGATAGGATGGAAATAAAACCTTTGGAACAATGAATAAATGATCAAAAAATAGATAAGACCTTTAGAAACATTTTTGAATGGTTAAGGGAAGACACCAAAATTGATCTCTTCTCTGGAGCTAGTACTGCTATCATCATTAAAATCAACTCTCTAGCTTTAACAAAATAAAATTAGAGGGAAATGAAAAAGCTAGTTTTGTTGTAGCATACCTTTTTTTACAACTTTTTCTCTCTTGGCTTCACAGATCTTCTAGATGGAAATAAAACCTTTAGAACAATGAATAAATGATCCAAAAACAGATAAGATACCTTCATAAATCTTTTTGAATGATTAAGGGAAGACTCCAAAATTGATCTCTTTGTGGAGCTAGTACTGCTATCATCATTAAAATCAACTCTCTAGCTTTAACAAAATAAAATCAAAGGGAAAATAAAGAGCTAGTTGTGTTGTAGCATACTTCTTTTTACAACTTTTTCTCTCTTGGCTTCACAGATCTCCCTTTTTTTCAGACAGGCCTCAAGTAGTTTTGACAGTTTTCAATCTTAGCAAATCAGATGACAATTTTCAATTTTAGCAAATCAAATTAATTGTTTACCTAAATTAAATATTAGACAATAATAAGTGGAACCCCATTACTATTTGAATAGGTCTCATTGCCTTTATGGATTTGAATCATCAATTTATTTATTTGATAAATGTTGGATACTAAAAAAAATAATCATGCCATAACCATAATCCATCAAAATAAATACACATCATGATATAAAGTCACCACGTTATAAAACCTCAAGAAAAAAAACCTTGTTCCTCCTCATCTCCTTGTTTCTCCTCTATCATCAATAACTAAATGGGTGCCTATATATATTTCAATATTATTATAATATATATATATATAATAATATATATATATATATACAATATCATATATATATATATAATATATTAGGATAGATAATATATAATAATTAGATATATTATATATAATATATTATATATAATATATATATATAGTTTATGCAGTCTTTAATATAATAAAAAATGTAAAATTGCATGTAATAGGTAATCTAGAAAATGATGTGCTAACAAACAATAAACTGTAATATCCATAAAAAGTAACATGTGCCATCAACAGGACCAAAACTAGATTTTTGTCTCTGAGCATGGGTTGATTGTGTGTGTTCTTCTCCTTGTTGTGTGAAGAAACTAAATGTGTTGGCCCATGATATGAAGCAAAAGAATAATCTTGAGCATTTTCCCATGCTCATTAACAACATGTAAAGGGATGACATAGAGTTTGGATGGCTGAGAAACAAGATTTTATAGGGATTTATGTTGTTGAGAAGATTTTCTTATAGAGGATGTGTGATGTGACAGAGAAGTGGATAGTTGAGGTGCGGCACAAGGCATGTGAACAATGATAGAGGTAGCAAATTGTAGGAAAGATGCATGAGCCTAAGGAGGATGACTAGGAAGTGGAAAATCTAGCCAACCTTACCTCAAGTATATACGTTGTGCAGGGATGATTTGTTCTGGACCATCATCGTTTGGGTTGACTAGAGGAGTAGATGTATGTGAGGGAACAAAAATACCAACATGAGGAGGTTGCTGAGACAAGAGTTGTTGTGATTGACAATGTGCTTCTGGATGATTTTTGGGAAACCCTAGTAAGTTAGCCATTTCATAATGCAACCATCCCCTTAACAATTATGAGTTTGAATTAAATGGGTTGATATTCTAAGTCCCGTCTCCCCCCTAAAACCTAGGATGTAGGTTTTAACCCTATACATAAATTATCTACAAAATAATTCTTAAAACATAGAAAATATACAATGGCGAGAAACACAAAACAAATACACATAAATTTTCCCCTGGATCCCAAAACTGGGACTACCATATTTGTTTTTTCATTATATTCCTTTCAATGTTACAAAACATATATATACATGTCGAAGCAATCATAAACCCCAATCCATTAACCCTGGATTAGAACATAATTGTAGTTCCCTTGACTTGATCTACAACATACCATGGGCAGAAAACTATCATGCCGAGAACCATGTGCAAAACCCATGCACAACATCATAGGCAGGTTCACCCACATAATATAGGAAAGTCCCCCTGTGACCCCCCCATCGCGCCCAATGCAACAAAGGGAGGGATGTTGTGCATGAAGTTGGTTATGGAAAGAATATAACACACACCCAACATTATCCCACTTGTTGTTTTATTTTCCACACATGGGGTCACAAGAGAGCTTAGACATTGGTAAAACCCTGTAATGCCCATGGTCTCTCTAAACCAAGAAAACTTGTCAGTGCTCACAGAGTTCGTCAATGCATCTTCAACATTCTTCTAAGTGTCCACCTTTACTAGCAACACCTTTTTATCCCCAACCATATCCCTCAAAAAGTGATACTGAACATCAATTCCCATTGTATTTGAATGATAAGTAGGGTTCTTTTCCAAGAAAATTACACTTTGGGTGTCACAGTCTATCCTTATAGGTCATTGTATTAACCCCATACTTGAACAATATCTACAACCAAACTGATTCCATGCTTGCATGAGTGGCTATCATGTATTTTGACTCTGTAGTTGAAAGTGCTACTATAGACTCTCTCTTTATAATCCAATTGACTGCACCTCCGAACAGGTTAAACACATACCCACTTATTGAACTTCTCTGAGCCATATCTCTAGCTCAGTTTGCATCAACAAAGTAACGAATGTCCGAAACCCTATCCAATCCTAGTTTTCCTTAGTAGCATAGACCATAATCACTAGTGTCACAAAAATACTTGAAAATCCACTTCACTTTTGTCCAATGCTCCTTCCCTGGTTTGGAAATAAACAAAATCAATACTCCCACTTCATGCGAAATGTCTCGTCTAGCAAAAGCCATTGCATAGAGGCTACTAATTACACTTGCATATGGAACACAAGACATGTCCTCCTCCTCTTCTTGTGTCTTGGGGCATTGTTCAACAGATAAATTTACACATACATGAATAGGAACCTATACTGTTTTACTATCCTACATACTAAACTTCTCCAATAATGTCTCGAAATACATCCTCTGGTTCAACTAGAGGTTCCTCTTTGCCCTATCTCATTTAATTTCCATGCCCAAAATATAGTTTGTAGCACCAAGATCTTTCATGTTAAATTTGGAGGAAAATTGGGTTCCTTCAATTCCTAGATAATTTCTTTATCATTTCCAATTAACAACTTATCATCCACATACAAGACCAGATAAATAACATGGTCATCAATTAATTTAAAATATACACATTGATCCACTTTGCTTCTCGTAAAGCCAAGTCCCCGTATATATGTATTAAATTTATAATACTAGATCCTTGGTGACTGTTTTGACGCATATAAAGAATTTCTTAACCTTCATACTAATTCTTTCTTACCCTTCACTGCAAAGCCTTCATGTTGCTTCATGTAGACATCTTCTTCCAGATCCCCATGAAGAAATCTTGTCTTCACATCCATCTCTTCTACCTCAAAATCAAAAGAAACAACAACAAATAAAAGTAATGTAATATAAGTTGCCTTGGAAACATGAGAAAAAATATCACCAAAATCAATTCTCGACACCTTGGGCTAGTCGTGCAAAGAATATAACACACACCCAACATAGGTGTTGATTTATGTTTTTACCCCATTTTCCCTGCCACTTCCCTTGACATGATTAAAGAAACTCATTCTCCAATATATTAAATTTATCTCTGTTGTTACAAACAAGTAATAAATGACATTACACATTAACATATGAACAAAATAATGAATCTTTTGAAGTTAACCGTTGAAGTTAATAAATATTACCATTTCAGATTCACTCATAGCCGTTGTTTTCCAGACTGGGATTGTTACTAGCACATGATTTTGTACAAGAGGAAGAGATTTTGACCTTATCTTGGGATTTCCTATAGTCGAAGATTATCGCAGAGATGAGTATTACAGTAGTTCTAGATTTCATTGTATGTTCTCTCAGTCAGTCGTCCTGTAGTCATCAAGTATCTACATGAATCGTAACATGCATCACACTTTGCAAAAATTTCAAAATTTCTAGACACCCCATCATTGGAAAGCCGTGGTCTAATGAGATTGTTTTTGCCCGGAAAGTTATGGAATAATGAGATTGTTTTTCAACCGTGGTCTAATGAGACTGTTTTTGCCCGGAAATTTATGGAGTAATGAGATTGTTTTTGCCTTGAAAGTTATGGAATAATGAGATTGTTTTTGTTTTGACAGTTATGGAATTTCAGGTTATATTTCGAGAAATTTTTGTGGGTATTTTTGTAAATCTAGGTTATAATTTTTAATTCTCAAAATTTTAGGTATCTTATATGTTTTTGACGGTGTTGAATTTATTTCCATCATAAAAATATGATTTAAATACTAGTTTTAAAAAAAAATTGAAAAACAATTAGGCATATTCTATTACTTTTAATTGTCCGGACAATTCCTCCACCTCTCACTTGTAAATTTGTTAGAAAACCTGCACAGATGGATCTAGCTAATAAAGGTTGAAGGCACAGCTTTGCAGAGCAAAAACACTAAAAGAAAATCGAAAGAACGAAAGAATGATACATTAGAAAATAGGTTACAATGCTCACGATATAGCATTACTGAGTGAAGATCCCAAGGTAATGCACCATAGTGGTGATCAATCAAAAGACTCAACACCTACAACAAGCTCTGGAGAGAACTATCCAGTTGCGGAGTGAAATGAGCAGATCAGGGAGTAAATCATGCAGAAGAACTAACCAGTTGCGGAGTTAAAGAAGGAGCAAATCAAGGAGTAAATCATGCAGAAAGAATCTTGCATGTAGTCCCATGGTCTAACGAAGAGTCCGCATGTAGGTGTGTAGTACTTTCAACACCCCCCCCTGAACACAACTATGGGGAAGATAGAAAATGGGCTCTGGCAACTAAGGCCAAAGGTCATCCAAAATACAGTGCAACTTGTACTAAAATTGAGGACAAAGGGAAAACCTAGTGAGAAAATCGCCCCCCTCAAAATACAATGTAATCAAAAGAAAAGAGGAAGAAAAGACAGTTGCTAAGCAACTGTGTCTTTCACTCCAAGACGATCGTGTAGAGAGCGAAACTTTTGCTCAGTGAATGTCTTGGTGAAGATGTTTGCACCTTGTTTTGCCGAAGGACAGAACTGCAAATCAATGACCCGATCATGTACTAAGTCTCTGATGTAGTGCATATGGATCTCTATGTGCTTTGCCCACTACCGCTGTACTAGATCCCTGCAAAATTTGAGAGTGCTTTCGTTGTCACACCAGATTACAATGGGTTGGTGGAGCTGGACGCCCAACTCAGTGAGGAAGTGTTGTAGCCATAGAGCATGAAAGGTGATGTTGATTACTCCTCTGTACTCGGCCTGAGCTGAAGAGAGAGCAATAGCAACCTGCTTCTTGCTCAACCAACAGATAGGGCCAGATCCCAGACTGAGTGAATATCCGGAGGTGGACTTGCGATCAATGCTATCTCCAACCTAATGAAAATCTGGGAAGCCAAGGATATTCAATGCAGTGCCTGCTGCATAGTGAATCCTAAGGATGCCCTACACATATCGGAGGATGCAGCTAGCAGCATTCGGGTGTAGCTCATGCGGCTCCTCCATGTATCTGGAAACTACCCCTACTGCATATGGAAGATCTACTTTGGAGTGGGTGAGGTACAATAAGCTCCCCACTAGTTGTCAGTAGAGAGTGTTGTCAACTAATGGAGTGTCAGCTCCATCCTTAAGGCAGACCCCAAATAGAAAAGGAGTCAGTGTTGGCTTAGAGTCAGTCATGCGAAATCTCTCGAGGAGATCTTGTGCATACTTAGCCTGAGAGAGTTTGATGCCTGTGGCATCCTGGCTGATCTCAAGACCAAGAAAGAAGTGTAATGGACCCATGTTCGTCATCAAGAACCTACCATGCAAGGCCCTCTTGACTGTAGTAATGGCTGAAGCCGAGCTGTCGGTGATTAGGAGATCATCCACATACAAAACTAAGATAAGAATAGAATCATGTGTCCTAAGCATGTAAACATTTGGATCCGACTTAAATCTTTTAAAGTTTTGTGATAAGAGAAAAGAATCCATCTTCGCATACCAAGCTCTTAGGGCCTGCTTAACGTTTTAGAGAGATTTCTTCAGTCTGCAGACCAAAGATGAATCCTGAATGAAACCATGTGGCTGCTCCATGTAGATCTCCTCAGATAGGTCTCCATGAAAAAATGCATCCTTCACATCCATCTGATGTACTTCCCACCCTTGGGCAGTCGCAATGGAAAGTGTAAGGTGTATGGAATCCATCTTTGCTACCGGAGCAAAGGTCTTGTCATAATCAATGCCATGCACTTGTTGGAAGCCTTTGGCTACTAGCCTTGCTTTCCATCTGGTGATTTGCACATCTATAGCAGTCTTGGTCCTATAGAACCATTTGCATTGGACAAGTTTCCTTCATGAAGGAAGGGGGACCAAATCCTATGTTTGGTTCTCAAGGAGGGAGTTATACTCCTCCTCCATGGCGAACTCCCAAGATGGATGCCCAACAGCCTCAGCATAAGACTGTGGATCAGGAGACTAAACCAAACGACAATGCCAGGATGGCGATGGTTCAGTGGTAGTGAGGACAGGAGGAGGCTCAATAAACTCTGAGCTAGTGCTCTACATATCAGAATTATCCCCCACAAGACCATTTCTAGCAGCTGGGTGGTATTGTGCATATATCTCACGTAAGCTCCTTGTTCTCTGATTTATGATAAGGGAATATGATTCACTGCTAGAAGCCCGATCTGGGCTTGGATGTGGATCATCATATGCATGCATTGGATTTGTATCTAAATACTCTGTCTCTGCATCTGCACGCTCTACTATGGCATCTGCATCCTCTGTATCTGCATCTGAGTGTACTGAGTCATCATTTTGGACATGAGGTAGATAAAAGGTGTCTGCATGTGGCAATTGAGGTGCATGCGAGCGACTTTCCTCAAATTTGACACTTCACTCAATGATGAGCTTGTCTGTAGAGGAAATCAAGAGTCAGTATCCCTTCACACCATCATGGTATCCAATAAAGATGAACTCAACGCTTTATGGATCAATAGCTTTCCTCTTTTCAGAGGGGATCCTGGCCCATGCTCGGGAGCCAAAAACACGAAAGTGGGTGACCTCTGGTTTAGTGCTGCTCCAAGCCTCAAAGGTGGTTTGATCCTTGATGGACCTATGAGGAGATCTATTCTGGATGTAGTTAGCACAATTAAATGCTTCAGCCCATAGCTTATGAGGTAGTGACTTAACATGCAACATGCAGGAAGCCATCTCTTTGAGAGATCAGTTTTTTCTCTCAGCAACTCTATTTTGCTGCAGATTGTATGGAATTGTGTACTGCAACTATATGCTAGACTGAAGGCAAAGATTCTGAAGTGTTGTGTTAACATATTCCCCCCCATTGTCTATACGGAGGGTTTTGGTCTTTCTCTCTGACTGTGTCTCAACTAGTGCTTTGAAATCTTCAAAGTGCGTAAAAACTTCAGATTTGTTCCTGAGGAGATACACCGAAGTATATCGTGAGAAATCATCAATAAATGTAAGCACATACCTTGCTTTGTTGATGGAAGGATGAGGAAAAGGCCCCATGAGATCACTATGGATCAAATCTAGAGGAGAGGATGCTCTATGAGTCTTGCAAGCGTCAAACTTTTCTCGATGATGTTTGCCAAGGACACACCCTTCACAAACTCCTGTGGAGAAACTAATATTTGGCAAGCCTTCCACCATCTTATGCTTGCTTAGCTGGTGCATATAGCTGTAATTTAAGTGACCAAACCTCTCATGCAAAAGCCTACTACTATCATTAGCATGTGTAATCAATAAGGAGGATTCAGATTCAATAAATTTAGAAAATGTATATAGTCTCGCTCCATTATTTACCTCACCGGTTGCAATTTTGGAGCTGCTATGTAGGTCATATATGTTCATTGCATCTAGAGTGAATTTCACTATCTTTCTAGTGCCGGAATGAGTGACCTGATAAACTGAAAGCAGGTTTACTGAAATTTTTGGAACATGAAGTACATCTTCAAAGCTTATGTGTAAAAGTTCCACTCTACATTTTCTAGTGACCTCAATAGGTGAGTCATCTCCCATGAGGATGGGAGGTCCTTTCCATGCATCCAAAGAGGAATAGACTTCCTTTGCAATAGCCATATGATGTGATGCACTAGAATCTATAATCCATGTATGAGGGAAATAATTAATTGCAACTAAAGCTTGAAAATTGTTACCTTTCTCGTGTGGCAGATCCTCAGTTTTCTTCTTGGCGCCCTAAGGGATGTGGTCCCCAAGGTTGTGCTTCTGAAGAATTTCTGCCATTTGGTCAATTTGTTTCTTCATGTAACAGGATTCTCGATGGAATTCTCTTAGACGGTAGGTGCATCTGTTTCCTTTCTTCCCTTTCTCATTTCTCGAGCCGGATGAGTCATTGAAAAACTTGGTGTACCCTTCCTCCTTTGGATGGGAATGCACTTTTCCCTTGTCTTTTTGCTGTTGATTTTTCCAATTTGAATTAGATATATAATTTTTATTGTGGCTGCCATCATGCACAAGTGCATGCACTTTTGGAGGTTTGATTTTCCCCATGCCAATGAGTTTATCTTGCTCAAAAATAAGAGACTCCATAAATTCTTTGAGAGAAGGCATAGTGTATGATTTACCTATTGTGAGCCTTACGGAATGAAATGTAGACACAAAGACGGATTATTTGGGTTCGAATTTTGACATAATAGGGACAACTTGGTGACTCTCCTCCTTGGATTTGTCAATTCCACAACCCTTGAGTTGCAGCAATAGATCATTATATTTGGTGAAGAAGTCTTGAATTCTGTCATAGTTTCATGGATCTAATGACAACAGATCCACTTCGAGTAGATGTCCTTTCATCTCATCCTGTTTCCCGTCGAGTTCTTCAACCTTTTTCCAAATCTCATTGGGAGTATTGCAGGCAGATAGATGAAATTGCAACTCTGGGGAGATGCACATGCATATGGATCCGTGGGCCTCATCAATGCGGTTGAGGTACCTAGATTTCTCTATGGCTGAAGTGGGTTCCACTTCTATAGCCATGGTAATCCTGTACAACCGTTTTTGATGAAGGTATCGAGCCATTTGGTCCTTCCATTCGTGATAGTTGTATGGTGTTAGGATCGATGCTTTGGGAAACTCCATTTTCTGTCAATCTTCGATCTCCAAGCTGTAATACCTGCAAAATAAAGCACTAGAGCATATTTTATCTAGCAACTTGGCTCTGATACCATGTGGAGGTTTGTCGTTACACCAAAACCTGTAGGTATTGGTAAACATTCCAAACCAGTAATTAGGATCCCCATGGTAGAAATTATGGATTCCATAGAGGTGTGGTGATTCTTCCAACACCCCTCTCAAATGCAACTCGGTGGAAGCAAACCTGGGTCCAAGCTCTGATACCGTGTGAATGTGTTAGAAAACCTGCACAAATGGATCAAGCTAGTAAAGGTTGAACATACAGCGTTGCAGAGAAAAAGCACTAGAAGAAAATCGAAAGAACAAAAGAATGATACATTAGAAAATAGGTTACAATGCTTATGATATAGCATTACTAGGTGAAGATCCCAAGGTAATGCACCATAGTGGTGATGAATGAGAAAACTCAACACCTACAACAAGTTTCGGAGAGAACTAGCCAATTGCGGAGTGAAAAAAGGAGCAAATCAAGGAGTAAATCATGCAAAAGAACTAACCAGTTGCGGAGTTAAAGAAGGAGCAAATCAAGGTGTAAATCATGCAGAAGGAATCTTGCATGTATTCGCATGCTCTAACTAAAAGTCTGCATGTAGGTGTGTAGTAGTTCCAACACGACTCCATAGATAAACGACGATCAGTCATTGTTCGTATACCGATTGCCAAGGAGGCGATACAGCTGTATAATAAGCTCCTCCTCATCCGGGGAAATGTTTCCGTGTTTGATGCTGGGGTGACGATACTTCGACTACTACAATCTATAACTCTAGCCACTCCGACGAAGACCTAGAAAATAAAATCTGTCCGCTTATTTAGCACTTGAACACAAATTGACTTCAGCATGCATTAATAGAACTTTTCTGAGCCTCACCTGCTTTTCTACGGAGATTTGTCCATCCACCATCGCCATGAATTCGAGTGTAGTAGGAAAGAATCATATGCTCCTTTTCTCTCCAGGCCCCGCGGTTGAGCCCTTCTTTTGAGCAGCAAGGAGACCTGCCCATTATTGAAATTCTTGCTCTATAATTCCACATACGACAATCTCCACTGACCTCTGTTTATTGTACTCTCTTTTTAGTTAATGAAAAAGCATCTTTTTCTTCTTAACAAAAAAAACTGCACTGCTCGGAAGAGACAAACACGGTACTGGCCTTGTCGGTTCACTTTGGCAGGGCTGTTGTGTATATATAGAAATGATTTCGTTCTCCTTACTAAAAGAAAGTGGTTGTTGCAGTGAATCTTTTGGCAGTGATAAGGAGTTGCTATTGCATGCAATTAGCAATGCTCGTGATTAATAATACAAAACATGCTATGACGAGATTAGGTACAGGAAAGCAATAGTTGGAGTTAAACAGCGGGACCAAGATATGAAGCTGCCTACGGTGGAAGAAGCATGTAATTGGCCCCAGAAAAAGTATTCCACAGTGATCGTCGACGGCATGGTGGAAATATGAGCACTGACAACAACGAAGTCTAATGGCGTTCACCTGTCATTCCACAACCTAAGTTTCGAAGACCCAGAATGTTCGCAGATCTAAACACACCCCGTCGAACACGTAACAAGTTCCATTTAGTTGGTTTTTTTCCATATAATTTTATTTTAAATTATTAATATTATTATTCCTAATCAAAACTAAATATTAAATATATATGTATAGAGCAAGAATATTTTTATTGTTAAATCATCTATATATACATTAAAAGAATATATATATATACATAAAAAGAATACATGCAAGAATATTTTTAATTGTTAGGTCATCTCCATTTAACTTAAATATATATATTTGACAATATTATGCGTTTATGATATTTTGTTTTAACTTAATTAATACAATTAAAAAACAAAAAAATAAAAATTGAAATTAATTTCAATCTTTAATCTTTTTTCACTATTAAAAATATTTTATTATATGGAAAAAATAACAAAAATATTACTTATAAAATTTGTAAAAACATTAAACTATCGTTTAAATTCTTTAAAAAGCAAATTCGCATACCTAGTTATTAATTATAGATGAGGCATTGGCAGTGTCATAATATGATATATGTGTATGTTTTTCTTTTTAATGGGCAGGGGACTTCAACTTGGTATTTCATATTTTCCCTAATATTTAGCGGATGTTGCCAACTAAATTACCATTGTGGGTAGGATAGATTAGTTGTTAATATTGTACAAGGGATAGGAGGTAAATAAATCTATATCATATATTCGATTAGAGAGTGAGTGGTGTTTAAATTTTTTTACAAAATAAAAAATTTCAAAAAAAAATTGGAATAAATTTTAATTAGTTTATTAATTGCAAGTATTTTTCTTTTATTTTTTCTCTTTCAAATTATCGTTTATTAATTTCTATTTTTTAATTTTGTTTTTTTATCGCTTTCTTTATTTTTAGTTTAGTTTTACAATAAGGTTTCAATTTTTTTAAGCAATAAAATGATAAGAAATAATTTTTTTTATATATCACAAAAATAAATACACTTTTTGCTTAATGTTTTACATTAGAAAATAAATAAATATTATAATAAAAATATAATTAATGTAATGTCAATAAAAATCAATTGCTATGATCTTTACCTCCCAAAAAAACTAACAAGATGCAATATTATAATATAACTTAAACATATATCAAAGTTATACTATCAATTTAAATTTATTAGTTTCTTTTCTTTATGTTTACCTAGAGAAATCACTAATTAGCTAGGTTCATACTTTCTTGGCACCACCATTATAATATCTAAATGAACTCATACACACTTTCACACACAACCCACATGGTTAATCAAGGAGATTTGAACTTAATAAGTCAAATTTTGTAGACTCCCAATCAAATTGTTGCATAGGGCTCTAAGTATAATTTACTGGATAATATAATTTTTTAGAATACATTATATTTCTTATTTTATATTCAACCATATACATTAATAACTTTGATTTCTATATATGCAATAAATTCAAGTTGAATAAAGATTTAAGTTGATTTATTTTTTTATATTTTTTTATATGTTATTAGTATTAATTTGATTTAATTTTATGTTATTTAATATGAAATTTAACTATGTTTTGTTAATTATATTGGTAAACATGTTTATTTTGGAATATAATTTTAATTTAATGATCAATAATTATTAGGTAGATGATAGGGATTTAATATCCATCAAATATTTTAAAATGTTTTAAGTGAGATACACAAATCAAAATTGAGATTCATTTCTAAAGTAGTTATGCTATTTTTTCTATTTTAATTAAATTGATTAATTAAAAAATATCATAACAAGTGTGTTTACATATTAAAAATCTTCATAATAAAGTAGAGCTAAATCTCTTTGGGGAAGAATCTTATCCCATGTTTTTTTAATAATTAATAATAATAATAATTTAAAATAAAATTATAATTTAATTGATTTTTGTAATTACTTTAATAAATATTTTAATACATATTATAAATCAATGTGTATTGCCATTTAGGAATCATTTAAATTCTAAGACTTCTTATTTTTTAACTTATTTATTCATTTATTTATGATAACTTATTATGATTCAATTATTTATTATAGAATAATAAGTTGTAAACTGTAACATTATTTTTTTTTCTCGGTAAAAGACTATGCTATTTCTATTCACTAGTAAACATAATAAAATTACAAGAGGGGGCAGCTACAGAAGCCTGCTCATCATATATGTTACAAAAATTCCCCATAGTAGAAGAGCTGGGGATTTCATCAAAGCTAACAACCAGATAGATAGAACAGACCGCCAAATTCATTGGCATTACAAAGAAACTGAGAAAGAGAGTACTGAGACTAAGCATATGACTAGTAACCCTGAGAGTACTGAGAAACTAAGAGAGAGAGTACTGAGACCAAGACATTAGCATACGCCGCGGCTGGAGAATTCTCAAAACTGAGCCAAACACCCGAAGCAGGCGTCCAAAAACCAAAAAGTGCAGACACAAGAGCCATCTGTTCAACTGTCCTCTTCCCCCTGTGTCTCCTCAGCTTGCTGACACGCGTCGTCGTGGCTGAGCTCGTCTTTTTCATGCAACATGTTGCCCTCCTGGTCTTTGTCAGTGTTGCCAGCATCGGGGTCCAGGATTAGGTTGATGCAGTCACTCAGGGGAGGAATTAGGGAAGGCGAGTCGACCTGAATCATTGGTGCAACATCCTTCTTTGCAGCCATGGCGAATTGGGCAGAGGAACGGTCACTACTGTTGGAAGAATTGGGGTCAATGCAGGAAATTGGAGGCACCTGGTTGATTTCCTCCGTCATCAGGATGGTTATCTGGGCTGAAATCAGGGGACGGTTCAGGTTGCTTTGAAATTTAAAGTGGGTGGATTGGAAAGCGCTATTGGGTATTGGGTGGCGAGTGGGGTTAGATGCAGGAGGATCCTTAGGGGGAGAAGTGAGGTTGATGGTGGTGAGCAGAGGAGTGGACTGAGGGCGAGCAGAGGGTCATTTGCTGCTGCTAGGTCTTTCTCCGGAGCGAGAACGCTTCCCAGGTCTCTTCATGGTGAAAATAAGGACTGTGACTTTCAACGAGACAGAGTGGAAACCAGAATTGCTCCTCAGAGCATCCAAGGACCCCGAACCAAGTCGAGAAACATAATAGAAGACAATGGAAACACTGAACTGAGATACAAAGCCTGAAAAACTGAAATAACCGCGGATGAAGCACTTACCCCGAACTGATGAAGGAATTCCAGAGCGAGGAACACCGAACGAGTTGAAGGGATGCCAATTCGAGCTAGAACCAGCTCGAATTTCCCCTCTGAGGTGGGGCTCCCTCTCGACCTCACCCACAAAAATCACAACAAACCGAACAGAGTATTCTTCGACCGAAGGCATAATAAAAAAATTACTGAGTCGCTGCCTGTAAATACTGCTCCACAGACTGCGTCGGGCTTCGTTCGCCATTAATGGCACTGTCCTACGCCATGCCAAGACCATAAAAACATTCTCCCCGCCTCCGTTCTTCTTTTGGGGCTGCACGCTGCGGAGCAGGTGGCGGCCTCATGCGTCTTAAGTGCGCATGAATGCCATTTAAGTTAGTGTTATCACCCGGATCCGGGAGTAAACTGTAACATTATTATTTTTAATAAAAAATAACATTTTATTATACTCAATATAAAACTATGTAAAATTAAATTAATAGTAAAAGGCAAAGTTAACATAAGGAGGGTTATTTCTATTTCGAACATAACCACGTAGACTTTGTTGATGGTTTAGTTAATGTCGGATAAACTAAAATAACACCTTCTGGATCGTAACAAGAAAATGAGACAGATTGCTTCATATATATAAGATGAAGAGAAAAATTTTATATATTTTTATATTTCTGGTAAATTAAAGAAAATAGAAAAAAAATGAATATGTATAGTTATGGAGAAATATTCATACTATAGTAAACAATTAACCATGACAAAAAAACATAGGTTGATCTAGTCATGATTATAAGTGGAAACCTAAAAAATTTGTATAGCATAAGTTGTGAAAATAATAGAAAAGCTCAAGACAATGTGAGAGGTATGTAAAAAATAATACAGATTACATTGAACAAAGAGAAGATTTTATTATTATTATAGCCAAATATTAACAACAGGTAGCTGCATAAGCCTTTGAGTAGTTCACGGACTTACACTATAGAAACGTATTAACTCATGTACAACATCCAAGGAAATCAAATAAAAATGACAACATAATAATCTTTCAAGGGCTTTGCATAAGTTGGGAGCCTACTTTCTGCAAAACAATCATTGTTATCACTGATAGGATGGAAATAAAACCTTTGGAACAATGAATAAATGATCAAAAAATAGATAAGACCTTTAGAAACCTTTTTGAATGATTAAGGGAAGACACCAAAATTGATCTCTTCTCTGGAGCTAGTACTTCTATCATCATTAAAATCAACTCTCTAGCTTTAACAAAATAAAATTAGAGGGAAATTAAAAAGCTAGTTGTGTTGTAGCATACCTTTTTTTACAACTTTTTCTCTCTTGGCTTCACAGATCTTCTAGATGGAAATAAAACCTTTAGAACAATGAATAAATGATCCAAAAACAGATAAGATACCTTCATAAATCTTTTTGAATGATTAAGGGAAGACTCCAAAATTGATCTCTTTGTGGAGCTAGTACTCCTATCATCATTAAAATCAACTCTCTAGCTTTAAAAAAATAAAATCAAAGGGAAAATAAAGAGCTAGTTGTGTTGTAGCATACTTCTTTTTACAAATTTTTCTCTCTTGGCTTCACAGATCTCCCTTTTTTTCAGACAGGCCTCAAGTAGTTTTGACAGTTTTCAATCTTAGCAAATCAGATGACAATTTTCAATTTTAGCAAATCTAATTAATTGTTTACCTAAATTAAATATTAGACAATAATAAGTGGAACCCCATTACTATTTGAATAGGCCTCATTGCCTTTATGGATTTGAATCATCAATTTATTTATTTGATAAATGTTGGATACTAAAAAAAATAATCATGCCATAACCATAATCCATCAAAATAAATACACGTCATGATATAAAGTCACCACGTTATAAAACCTCAAGAAAAAAAACCTTGTTCCTCCTCATCTCCTTGTTTTCTCCTCATATCATCATATAACCTAAATTGGTGCCAATATATATATATCTATATATATATATCTATACATACATATATATATATATATTATATATATATATATATATATATATATATATATATATATATATAATATATATATAATATATATATATATATATAGTTTATGCAGTCTTTAATATAATAAAAAATGTAAAATTGCATGTAATAGGTAATCTAGAAAATGATGTGCTAACAAACAATAAACTGTAATATCCATAAAAAGTAACATGTGCCATCAACAGGACCAAAACTAGATTTTTGTCTCTGAGCATGGGTTGATTGTGTGTGTTCTTCTCCTTGCTGTGTGAAGAAACTAAATGTGTTGGCCCATGATATGAAGCAAAAGAATAAGCTTGAGCATTTTCCCATGCTCATTAACAACATGTAAAGGGATGACATAGAGTTTGGATGGCTGAGAAACAAGATTTTATAGGGATTTATGTTGTTGAGAAGATTTTCTTATAGAGGATGTGTGATGTGACAGAGAAGTGGATAGTTGAGGTGCGGCACAAGGCATGTGAACAATGATAGAGGTAGAAAATTGTAGGAAAGATGCATGAGCCTAAGGAGGATGACTAGGAAGTGGAAAATCTAGCCAACCTTACCTCAAGTATATACGTTGTGCAGGGATGATTTGTTCCTGACCATCATCGTTTGGGTTGACTAGAGGAGTAGATGTATGTGAGGGAACAATAATACCAACATGAGGAGGTTGCTGAGACAAGAGTTGTTGTGATTGATGATGTGCTTCTGGATGATTTTTGGGAAACCCTAGTAAGTTAGCCATTTCATAATGCAACCATCCCCTTAACAATTATGAGTTTGAATTAAATGGGTTGATATTCTAAGTCCCGTCTCCCCCCTAAAACCTAGGTTGTAGGTTTTAACCCTATACATAAATTATCTGCAAAATAATTCTTAAAACATAGAAAATATACAATGGCGAGAAACACAAAACAAATACACATAAATTTTCCCCTGGATCCCAAAACTGGGACTACCATATTTGTTTTTTCATTATATTCCTTTCAATGTTACAAAACATATATATACATGTCGAAGCAATGATAAACCCCAATCCATTAACCCTGGATTAGAACATAATTGTAGTTCCCTTGACTTGATCTACAACATACCATGGGCAGAAAACTATCATGCCGAGAACCATGTGCAAAACCCATGCACAACATCATAGGCAGGTTCACCCACATAATATAGGAAAGTCCCCCTGTGACCCCCCCATCGCGCCCAATGCAACAAAGGGAGGGATGTTGTGCATGAAGTTGGTTATGGAAAGAATATAACACACACCCAACATTATCCCACTTGTTGTTTTATTTTCCACACATGGGGTCACAAGAGAGCTTAGACATTGGTAAAACCCTGTAATGCCCATGGTCTCTCTAAACCAAGAAAACTTGTCAGTGCTCATAGAGTTCGTCAATGCATCTTCAACATTCTTCTAAGTGTCCACCTTTACTAGCAACACCTTTTTATCCCCAACCATATCCCTCAAAAAGTGATACTGAACATCAATTCCCATTGTATTTGAATGATAAGTAGGGTTCTTTTCCAAGAAAATTACACTTTGGGTGTCACAGTCTATCCTTATAGGTCATTGTATTAACCCCATACTTGAACAATATCTACAACCAAACTGATTCCATGCTTGCATGAGTGGCTATCATGTATTCTGACTCTGTAGTTGAAAGTGCTACTATAGACTCTCTCTTTCTAATCCAATTGACTGCACCTCCAAATAGGTTAAACACATACCCACTTATTGAACTTCTCTGAGCCATATCTCTAGCTCAGTTTGCATCAACAAAGTAACGAATGTCCGAAACCCTATCCAATCCTAGTTTTCCTTAGTAGCATATACCATAATCACTAGTGTCACACAAATACTTGAAAATCCACTTCACTTTTGTCCAATGCTCCTTCCCTGGTTTGGAAATAAACAAAATCAATACTCCCACTTCATGCGAAATGTCTCGTCTAGCAAAAGCCATTGCATAGAGGCTACTAATTACACTTGCATATGGAACACAAGACATGTCCTCCTCCTCTTCTTGTGTCTTGGGGCATTGTTCAACAGATAAATTTACACATACATGAATAGGAACCTATACTGTTTTACTATCCTACATACTAAACTTCTCCAATAATGTCTCGAAATACATCCTCTGGTTCAACTAGAGGTTCCTCTTTGCCCTATCTCATTTAATTTCCATGCCCAAAATATAGTTTGTAGCACCAAGATCTTTCATGTTAAATTTGGAGGAAAATTGGGTTCCTTCAATTCCTAGATAATTTCTTTATCATTTCCAATTAACAACTTATCATCCACATATAAGACCAGATAAATAACATGGTCATCAATTAATTTAAAATATACACATTGATCCACTTTGCTTCTCGTAAAGCCAAGTCCCCGTATATATGTATTAAATTTATAATACCAGATCCTTGGTGACTGTTTTAACGCATATAAAGAATTTCTTAACCTTCATACTAATTCTTTCTTACCCTTCAATGCAAAGCCTTCATGTTGCTTCATGTAGACATCTTCTTCCAGATCCCCATGAAGAAATCTTGTCTTCACATCCATCTCTTCTACCTCAAAATCAAAAGAAACAACAACAAATAAAAGTAATGTAATATAAGTTGCCTTGGAAACATGAGAAAAAATATCACCAAAATCAATTCTCGACACCTTGGGCTAGTCGTGCAAAGAATATAACACACACCCAACATAGGTGTTGATTTATGTTTTTACCCCATTTTCCCTGCCACTTCCCTTGACATGATTAAAGAAACTCATTCTCCAATATATTAAATTTATCTCTATTGTTACAAACAAGTAATAAATGACATTACACATTAACATATGAACAAAATAATGAATCTTTTAAAAACAAAAAAGGGAAAATTTAAAGCAGAAAATGCGAAATGTTAGCATATATACATAGAATCGAACTTGACAATGGATGCAAAATAAAAACAAATAGGTATGATAGACAACCAAAATAGGGAACTTGTACCAAACCATTCATAATATAGAAAATGAATAATAAGCATTGATGACTAATGTGAAACAAATGGGTGTACTGGTTCATCTGAAAGGGATAAAAAAACTTGACCATATTTGTGACAAAGACCCTTTAAATCAGGGTTTCAATAAATTCTTACAAGTTCCTTAGAATAAAATGTGATATTAGATTATATAATATATATCTATATATATATATATATAATATAGATTGTGAAACACCATGAAACCTAAGTCCTTTGGAAAGTCAATTAGATAAAATGATATTATAAATAAATATAATTAAATCATCATTGTGAAAAACACCATGAAACCTAAGTGCTTTTGGAAAGTCAAATTAGATGAGAAAACTGTCAAATCATGAATATTGTTACATTGGTACATTTGATAGTGAAGTTGAGCGTGAGTTGAAATGGGTTTCCTGTCCATGGCCTTTTCATAGGTTCTTTTCCTAAAACCTTAAGGCTTCAAAGGCTCCTTTATGTGGTATGAAATTTACAAAGGAATTAGACTTAGGTTGAGAGTTGTCAAAAATTGTGTCATTTTGTTGCAAAATGGGAATATGCGTAGGGTTCAAAACAAAATCAAAATGACCTCACAACCATTAAAACAAAACAAACCTTGTTGAGTAATTCATTATATAAAATATGACAAACTATTTGAAATGATTGTTTAAATTATAATTAATTAATGAGGATGGCTAATTATCAATTCTGGTAAACATAAATGATCATAGCCCTTTCAAATAATTTCCAAACCACTTAAGAAAAACGTCTCAAAGGTTTGAATGCTCCCAGTCATAATACATAGGGAATCACCACTATAAATTAGACACAATTCATGATTGAGAACAGTTCATCACCGAAACTAAATTTGAAGTGGTAATTCTTTTACCAATTGAGTAAGGAAAAGCATACATATGTTTGGATGGAACCATTGAAAGGGAAATAGGGAAAAATAAAGATAGTAAAAATGTAGTATCTCTCATGGGACAACGAATAATAGTCAGTTGGTACATACCACATACATACCTCGTGGGCAAAAGAATGACAACAAAGAGGTGAGCTTGTACAACCCTCAGTTAACCATGTTTATGAGATCCAACTACGTTAAACCCTTGGAAACCACCCAAATTCGATTCGAGAGACAAGAATATTATGAAAGGGCGTAAATGGAAAAATAATCACGTTTTAGGGTTTTTCAACAATGAGAGGAGATAAGCCCAAGATTGTGGAGTATACGCAAGAGTAAAACATAGGTAGGCATGATTAATGGAGGCATATTTCCAATGTTAAACTAGGTATGCCAACTATGTATGTTAGAGCGGGAGGGTGTCGATATGGAGAAACGTTATTCAAAAGAATTATCATTAGATAAAGACCAACTAAGATGAATGGTTGGTTGGCCAATTGAAATTTACAAAATAGCGCCAATTCAGCTTCCAACCATCATTGTAAACAACAATTCACAAGATTGAAAATTACACAAGACTAAACACAATTCATGTCGCCTCAAATCACATAGTTCCTAAAGCAGGTAAATAATTTTTCCAAGAGTTGTAATCTAGTTGATAAACCAAACAAAGGTCATTAAATGAAATTTTGGCGATGATCACAAACCAAAATCCAACCTTATTAATCAGTCGTAATTCATTACTATATAGCATGTATTTCAAAACATTGTCCATAACCAAATAATGTTGCCCCATCTACAAGTTAACACAATTATTACCCTTCGCCAAATCTTAATGTATAATCCTTTGATAAAATGAACTAAAAGGCTTGTACACACTTTCACCAAGTGTGACACTAATATTCTTGGAGTTGTCTATAATGCGACTTTTTGGAGATTCCGGTGACGGAATCCTGCGGAAGAAATGAGGTTAAATCTTGATTTTTAGCAGTTAAAATTGTTTTTTAACTGCATATTTGGATTCAGCGCCCTGAAAAACCCCTGGGAGCCATTGATTGTGCAGAAACTAGCTATCAAACTTGGGATTCCAATGAATTGCTGCCGGATTTTGGCCAGAAAAATCCGCCGGAAAGCCTTTCAAAAAGTCGCGTTATAAACTACTGCAATATTCTTTAGTCAAGACCACACAAGGCTTGTATACATTTTTTTAACTATGCCAATACATGACCACAATCATCACATAAAGAACCACTAGTATGTAGTTTGTGAGGGTATACAACCTGATAACCACACATAATCATTGTTGTGTCCTACATTCCATCGGTATGCTAACATCAGAAGCAATGAACCGTGCCAGATATACATAGGTTTAGAAGAAACATTGTTCAAACTCACCTAAACTGAATACATATATAGGTATACCATTACAAACTAATGCAACAAGAGCCATAAAAATGATATCTAAGAAATGTAGGTGATATAAATATGGTTCCCAACCAATATATAATCTCTTTTGAATGTTAGATAGCCACATCACACATATATATATCTTCAAATATTTGCATGTAAGATAATATTTGTTCAATGAAGTATTCTCAGGAGAGAGACAAACTTGGTTTTAGAGGTAATGTCGTTGTGAAAAAACATTTCTTATAAGAGGGGTCCCACCTATTAGGTTTTTAGTGGATAATTGAATATAACTAATAGTGTTAAGGAGATCCCAATACACGATGGTTTGTGAATGGGATTAGTGTTTACTATTTTCAACACTAATGACTACTTTGAATGACTACACAGGGAGACTTGTAAAGTGATTCAAGACTCAAAATCTTTGGTTGTATAGAAAATAAGTGACTATAAAAAAGTAGGATGTGGCTTGTTCAAGGGATAGGAAGCAAGGGCAATAAGAAATGGGATTGAGACAAAAATATTATAATGACTTGTGTAGGCAATGGTAAGATCAAAAAATTTAAGGATTGTCCATGTACTAATAAGGAGAGGAATACTTGTATTTTCTACAAAAGATTCTATGGCAAGAATGCCCTATTTCAAAAAAAATAATGCTTTTAAAGTTTGGTGAAAATATCAAAAAAGAATTTTCTCTTTATAATGATTATTTTCTGAGTAAATGATGTAAATAATATTTCATGATTTTTAGAGTCAACGAGTATTAATAAACACAATGAGTATTATTTATTTATTATTATTATTATTTTAATTAATTAATTAATTAATTAATTAGTTTATTTATTTTTATTTATTTATTTATTTTTATTTTTATTTTATTTTAGGTTAATATAATTTTCTCGTTCCATATTTTATTAACTCTAACTAACTTTTATATATTACTTTATATTTTTATATATATAGTATACATATAATTATACATTTATTATAAGAAAAGGTCATGTATATAACTTATTCCCTTTTAATACTAGCTAATTGATCATTTTTAATTAACAAACAATACCCTTTTTAACTAACCTTAAACACCATTCAAATTATTTTATATATATTTTTATTGGTCACCTAATATAACTAATTTCCATTAAATTATAATAATTTTGACTCTTGTCCTAAATTCAAAAGTAGTCGTTAGTCGAGATAACCATTGGAGGCTCTGCTCAAACTATTTAACATGCTAAGCTGGATCTGCCTCTTCAACTTGTCCTGACGATGAACCACACTAGTTGGTTCGAAATGCGTCGACAAATGATTTATCTTGTGATTTACGCCAAAGAATTTCTCTTAAACTTGATATGGATCACAGAACCCTCAATTCAACAACAATCAAATGTTTCAAAAATATAAAATCTACAAGAGAAGTTGTTATCAACAAATGTACTAGAATGGAAAACTTAAGTTTAGAAAGTTAAGAAAATGAAAGTGAAGCATGATAAAGACTAAAGAAGACAATAAAAAGAAACAATGTAATGGGTGATGATTTGAATATGATTATTTATTTTGATTTCCTCTCCACGAATGACTTTAGGTGTGATCTATTAATGGTGAAAGGGAGGAGGTGGTCTTTAAGGTCTTTGAGGTGATAAGGATTAGGTCCAACCACTACGGAAATCTTGAAAGGGCCAATACATAATATTTGAAATTTGTGTTGTTTTCCCTTATCAGCATGAGTCGTGTCCCATAGAAGGACCTTTTCATCAATAGTGAAATTAACATTCTTGGATTTTTTTTATCAACATTCTTTTTAACAGTGTTAATTCTCCTACAAAAATTTTCCAGAGAATGATTTCACTACTCATGTAAGGCCAAAAAATCTAGGACTCTAAGGGATATTATTTGGGGTCAACTCTTCGGCATGCACAATTAGGCAAAGAGATAGGAATTCTAATTTAGCAAGCACAATTTCCTCTTTTCCATAAACAAGTTGAAAAGGAGAGGCACCTATGATGGAATTAATAATAGTGCAATATTCCCTGTTGGCATTATGGTTCTGGTATGATTATATGTTTCAGATGTTGTACTTGATGGCAACACCCATGGCATGGCTCTCATTTTTTATGAAAATAAAGAAGTACGCAGGAGAACAGTTCAGGAGATGCGTACCCGCAGGTATAGCGTGCAGGGACCGCGTCCAAATACGCGGGTTACCCATTCATGGGGTGCGTACCCCAGTGCACACTCTTCAAGGCAGTAAAGCGCCCACACGTGGGGTTTCTCATGGTATTTTTTAGCCGACGGTATTGTGTTATCATGGTTTTGGCCCGTGGTATTGTTTATTTTATTATTATTATTGAGCCCCATGATCCTTGATTTGAGGAAGAGCATGCCTATATAAAGCTAAGGATATCATTTGGCTTGAGCATCTTTGGAGTATTGAATATCTAAAGATCTGATCTATTGGGTTCTCGGTTTAAAAATCTTGATCTATAGAAGAGAAGTTGAAAGAGAATCTGTGAAGGGTGATTTCTCGAGCGCAAGATCAGATCTGAGTATCTGACTGTATTTTGGCCCTAATCAGAGGTGCACAGGTGATCAACAGTGGCAGTGCATGGGTACGTAGAGGCAACAAAGGGTCAGTGCGTGGGTACGCAGAAGAGGCGAAGGTGCAGCGTGTGGGTACGCAGAGGTGACAAAGGTGAAGTGCGTGGGTATGCAGCGCGTCAGTGCTTCAGGTGCGTGCTTGCTCATTAAGTACGTGGCGCGACAGTGTTTTTGGGTGCATACCTGCGGTGATAGTACGCGGCGCGTTAGTTCTTCTAGGTGCGTGCCTACCTTGCAGTACGCGGCGTGATAGTACATTTGAGTGCGTACTATACACAGATCAGTGAAAGGAGCATTGCGTGGACACGCAGTACAGCAGAAGGAACTCTGCGGGTATACGCAGAGAGGCAGAGGGTGAAGTCCGTAGCAACGCAGGCCAGTAAAAAGAAAACCTGCGTATCTGTGTTAAGATCTTCTGTTGGTTGAATTTTTCTGTTGATAAGGTGTTCTGGGTTCTGTTCTGTTATTATTGATCAGGTTATTACAGCTGACTGTATAATCTACATGTACTTGATGATCATTTGATGTTTATGGATCCAGTTTGAAAATTTATGAAAGTGGTCCTTGAAAGAAAAAGAAGTAGGGGGTTGTAGCTCCCTTCCAGGAGAGACTGGAAAACGAGAGAGAGTTGTAGCTCTCTGCGGTTGCAGCCTGCGTACTGGTAAAGGACTGCACCAGTACAAGACCATTGTAAAAGGAGTTTCTAATTTGAAAGAAGATAGAGACATATTGCAGCAGGTGGTTTTCACCCACATTGGGTTTCCACCTTATATCTGGTGTTCTTTGATGTGACTGTCTGATTTTCTTGTTCATGCTCATTATTTATGGTATTGGTATGCAAAAATAAGTTAAAGTATAAATAAGAAAGATTTGGTAAAAGAATTAGATAATACTGATTCACCCCCCCCCCTCTCAGTATTATTGTTAACATTCCTACCATGCAAAGTTCAACATGGTATGCTAGATATGTGGTTTGCCATTGATTATTTTTTTCATAACCATGATAAGATTCTTGTTAATATATTTAGCCAAATTGTTATCTTGAGGATAATACATAGATGATTTTTAATGCTTAACATGATATTGATCTCAAAATAAAGTGAAATGAAAAAAAATGAAAGCACACTTGTTATCAAACATTAATTTAAGAGGTAATCCAAAGCGTAAGAAAACCTTATCCTCTATGAATTCAATCACTTGTTCATGGTGTGCATTTTTTAGAGGGATATCTTTTGACAATTTGGTAAAATAATCAATAGTAGTTAAGATAAAAATGTGAACTACATAGGAGGGGGCATTTATATGCCCAATGAAATCCAATCCCTATTCGGTGAATAGGAACTCTAGAGTTATAGGATGGAGAGTCAGAGCAAGAAATATTTCTCTTCCTACTGCTTCTTGGCAATATTTGTAGCTTTACACCTTATTATAGTAATTAGTAAAATTATCAGCCAATAAAAACTAGACCTGAGATTTTTATGAGCAGTGGCCTTGGATGAACCATGAGAAATTGATACCAAGCTATCAGTAATCTTATCATCTATGCATTTCAGTAATAATCCATCATAATATTTGTGATAAAACATCGTGCTTATAATAAAATTCTTGGAAGAGTCCAATTGTATATATTCACATTGAAATATGTCTAGTTTTTCTAGGCATTTTTTGTTTTGTAGATAAAATATGAGGTCACTATACCAAGGATGGTCTGCTACATCGCTTGATTTCTCATTGACTAAGAATAAGGTAGAAGGTGACTCATCATTGTCAGTTGAATGACTTGGCTCAGGTTATTGTGCTAGATGTAATATCAAGTCACATTGGTTTATAGTCTTAGAGGTTGTAATGGTCAAACCATGTTCTTGAATCTTGTCCTACCAGTGCAAAATATTTCTTAAAAGTAGAGTTTGCGACAACATAAATTTAGCAACAAGGAAAGTGACCTTAACCTACATATGTTTGCCAAGAATATTATTTCTAAATTTTTCGTTTTCTTTTACTAGTTAAAGTGCATGTTTATCAATTAGAAAATACTTGAATTCTTCATTAGACAAACTTTGACTCATAAAAGCAATATGATTCTCTTTACCTATATCACTTTTTTGAATGATAATTCTAGAGATGGATTTTTCAGTAGCATTAGTGTAAATGATGAATTCTTTACTGAAATCAGGTTTGATATTTATAAAGGCCTATTACTAGTAGACAATGAGAAATTAGTGACTAGGTGACTAAAACATTTAGTCACCACAACTATTCCAAGCGAAATACTACCAAAAATGAGCAATTTTAAGTGACTCAACTAAAAATGACTAACATAAATGACTGATCTAGTCTCATATTAAAATATATTACTAACTAATAAGTAATACAAGTAAAAATGACCAACGTGAATGACTAATTTAGTCATGAATACACAACAAGTACTACAATAATACAAATTAGTCATTTATGTTATTCATTTTAATTGTCACTTCAAAAACCTAAAATCACAAGTGATGAGGGATTTAAATGTTATTATAGGTTGTCTGAAATATTATACTTCCTTAAACTCTTCTTTATTGGATTAGTGGATGACTAAAGTTATGGAACCTATTAGAATCTTCAGGGTTATATCCCTTATCACATTCACTGGAAATTAAATTCAAAGGGTGAAAAATTATTCAAAATGGGAGTGGACTTACAACTTGGTCAAATACATTATGAATAATGCCTGCAGTGAGAAGTGTTGTGTAATATACCTCATTTGAACACAACACTTTTTTCCCACTGGCATAAATACAATTTAACATCAATTCCTCTTCATCTTGACATATTTTTTCATAATGTAATTAGAATACTAATCATATTTTTCATTTAAATTTATGAGTATTATGTTAACACCTAACACCTTACAGTGAACTCTCCTAGTTTCATATACACAATTAGAATTCCATTACTTTAAACTCATTCATTATATATCCATATCTATGTCCTAATTAGCATTTTAGTGTGTGTTTAAATCCACTTTTTCCCCTTTTGTTCACCCCATTCTTATCTCTATGTATATATTACGCCTTAATAATTTCATGCTATGCCACTTAGAAAGGTAAAAATAAAAATTAATTGTCCACTTCACCAAATAAAAATAAAAAGTAATATGTAAACAACTAACAATCAATTACAAAATCTATCTAGGCGGGAAAACTTGAATTTTTTTTATAGAAAAACTTGGCAGACAACATTGAATTTGTTTTTACTAAAACTTTGTCGACAAACTGGAACGTAGAATTAGAAAATCTTTGCGAACAACATTGAATTATTTTTACTAAAACTTGGTAGACAACATTGATTTTTTTTATACTAAAACTTGGCAGATAACCTGGAACACAGAACGATAACTGGATTTTGACATTTGGGTGCTAAAATTGGGCATATTTTTTATCAAGTTCTAAGCTCTCCAAGACTTGGTTGATTTGTTCAACTCCATGTAGAGTATGCCAA
Organism: Pinus taeda; assembly: GCA_000404065.3. Lineage (NCBI taxonomy): Eukaryota > Viridiplantae > Streptophyta > Pinopsida > Pinales > Pinaceae > Pinus > Pinus taeda. The sequence continues at coordinate 63,929 of APFE031755791.1, read as the reverse complement.
CAATATCCCTAGAACTTTCCTTGGGGAACCTAATGATAAATGTTTACCACAATCATTTGTGCCATAGGAGAGGAAAGTACAGTATTGAAGGAAACACAAGAAAAAAAGAGGGCTCTCAAAATTCATGTTTGGACCTCTCAAACACTTCTTGGAATACATGGATTGCCTCGCGATGAGACGGTCATTGCTTCGTTATATGCCTTATGAAGTGGCTAGAGTTACTTCACTAATGGTTTACATTTCCATGTTGTTCAATTGGTTTTCTTGGAATGTGGAGGACCATGATCTGCATAATCTGGACAATCTGCACATGGGTTCTTTGAAACTTTTGTATGTTGTGCCCAGTGATGCAGATCTTGCATTTGAGGAAGTGCTCAAATGTGAAGGTTATGTCGGCTAGTTTAATCCAATAGGTGCATGCCATGTATTTCTTTTGCACTCATAGTTCTTTTCTTTCCATTATTTATTTTCCCACTATAAATATCATATAATTTCCCATTCCTTAAATTAATAAGATACCTATTGAAATGTCACCCATGAATGGGGGAATTGTTGCTATGGAGCTAGTATAACTTGTCCAACATTAACCAGGGGCATTTATGCTAAGAAGTTATGATAGCTTGTCCAACATCACCTATGTTTTAAAGAGTTAATAGTGTTATATGATCTGCAACTTCTACTCTACTGTGCAAAGATGAGGGTGCTAAAATCACACATCCATTCAAAGCATCTTGATTTCTAACAATAAATGCATTATGCCAAGCTCTTAAAGATTAAAGTTAATAGTAAATCTCTCTTAGGGAGAAGAACTTTCTTCAAGCCATTCAATCCACCTATCAATCTGCAAAGGGTTGTGAATCTTATTACATGCTTGATTGTGCTCCCTACACACATGATAGCATAGAAATGAGTGAAAAGTAGCATTTAGATCTAGCATATGTGAGAAACATATTGCAATTTTTGGTATGTGGCTTGATGAGATCCATCCATCCAACAACTGACTAGTTTGTAATCCCTAAAAATTTGCAACTGACCCAAACCTTCTTCCAATGCTAATGTCATCAGAAATTTTGCAGCTTGTACATCAACATCATTATTAGAATATAACACCCCTTCCTGTACCACACCCAAAAAAGAGTTTATGAGATCCTTATAGCTATATAACACCCTATACTTTACCAGGGCATGGATTTTCTTGATAGGCCACATTAAGAAAGCCACAAGTTATATATTAATAAATATCCACATCAGAAATCTCTCTTGCATGTCTTCGTTTTTTCACCTGTAAGTAGTACTTGTATGTTTCTTGAACTTTATAGAATACAATGACTAGTGTGACAGATTTTCCTTGGAAGAGGGTTGCATTTCTTGTTAGCAATATTGGCCAAAGGACAAATATAGGTAGAGTGATGAGTTTTCTTTACCTCCTCATCATCCAACAAATATTGTAAAGCTTCCTCAATAGTTGTCTTGATTAAATGACAAAATTCCAATGAAGTGGAGGGATAAATAGAATGCGACAGTCTGTAGAAATCCATTTCCAAAAGGTCTGACCTATCTTGAAATTCCATGAAAGGTGCCTTTTAGGTAATGTAACAAAAATCTAAAAGTCTTGTATGCTGAAATCTATATGTTTTTATGTTCTAGGGTATTGTTGAGAATTAGTCACCCAATAACCATGGCATTAATAAAAGGGTTTCCCTGAAATCCTTTGATTCACTTGATTTCCTTGTCCTAGTCAAACCATCTTTTATTAACCATGTGAAAATGTAAAATAAATGAATGGGTCTTATCATAAGGTCCTTTGATCCTGTACTCAAAGAAGGATTTCTTGTAGGACTATTTCCAAACTATCCAGATATGCCCATGACATCTAGAATCATTTTGAGCCCTTTGTATCTTGGATTTCTATAAAAGATGCTTGAATACCTCTTCCTTTTAGCTCATGCCAACCATACAAAATCGTTGTATAATGAAGTCCATATTTGTCTATTATGCCATTCTTGAGAATCAACAACCCCAACACCATGAATTAAAAGAAAGAGTAGGCTTCCAGTTTCCTTGACATATTTGAATTCACTTGATTTCCTTGCACTAGAAAAACCATCTTCTATTAAGCCTTTTTGCAAATGAAAAATAGATTTTGGATGTTATTACAAAATTATTTGTTGATGTAATAAAAGAAGGATGTCATTTGGGACTATTTCTAATTTTTCTAAATAGGCCCCTTTGTATCTAGACTTTTTTTGAATTTACTATCATTAGAAATGATCTTACAGAGTTGTATAAAATATTCACTGTCTTTTTCCTAGAGCCTTTGGATATGACCAAAATTTTCTCAATAAGAACAAATCGGTTGAATCTTCAACACTTATAACCCTATTTATGAAATCCTTTTTTGGATGTTTTTTTCCTACAATGGAAGGGATTAAAACAATTTTCTACCTATCTGAAAATAAGTTCCTAAGTGACTTAACCAGATCCCAGCCATTTCTAGGATCTTAAAATTCTAATGCATCTCTTTGGATACTAGATGCCATGACTGCAACTCCTTTATGAGGATTACTGAACCTGATATACTAAAATCTTGTGTTCCACTTATAACGATAGAATCAAAACAAACCTTTTATACCACCAATATGTATAGCAGTCTGAATGTTCTTGCTTTATAATTGTCCCCAAAAGCAATTGATATTTGCAACAGCAACCCTTTTGGGTGCTTGAGATATTGAAGGAATTGTCTTACAAATACCACATTGGTTAGCTTCCTTCCCTATCTCCAAAATATATGCAATCGGGTCTACATATCTATCCTCTATGTGATGGTACTCTAGTTCTAGTGGAAATGCCTTGAGTCATAACAACACCTCAACATTTCCCATCCTCTAAATCTAAATCTTTATCTATTTTGATTTATATTTCACGATGCAACCAACAAGAAGAAACAAAATACAAGTTCAAGTGCATGTTGCTTAGCTCAAAATTACTCTCACTACAAGGGTTGTAATAGGAAAAATAAATCTCATGATCAATGGCTTCTCCTACTTCATTTTCATTCATTTCTTCTTCCTTGTAGCATTCCTATGTGTTATACGAAATTTATACCTACAGATAAGTATATCTTCCCCAAGTGGGTAGTTACGCATACAATAACTAAAGTAAAGATTAACCTTTTCCTACATTAAAAAGATAAGATAAAAGAACCTACTTGTGATCCTTCACTTCCTTTGATCTCCTTTGAGTTGCTCCCATTGCTCCCACTCAAACTGAATTCGCTCAATTGGTACCTGCCAACATAAACAGAAGATGACAAAAGTCAAAACATATGATCTCTTTATTGTAAACAAATGGAATTGACAACATTTGAACATACATTCATCATAGATATAGACAAAAGTATTGGAAAAGGAACACACAACTTTATTGATTGATAAAAGGAGTAGTTACACCCAATGTGGTTCGATCTCGTGTCACTCACCCAGCTTACTCCAAGCGCTCATCACACCAATAGCAACAGCAATCCAACATCATGACATTACTTGATAATGATTTTAAGTCTCTAAACCAACAATATTTCTCTATAATATCCAAGTTCCTTGGCTCTATGATGGGAAGCCAATTTATAGATGAATGAAAGTGGTTTTGTCATTAATATGGCATTGGATGGTTTTCCATAATTGGATGATTAGTTTCCATGTTAAAGGGATGAGAGGATAGAGGATTAAATATCCAAGGCTATCCTAAGTGGAGCTCATCTTGATAGGATAGGAGTTGGGTTCCTTCTAGAAGGCTCTAGAAAGGAGGAACATAATGAACATCCAATGAAAATTTCAAGGATTCTTGCCCAGCGTAGGCTTGAGTTGGCTTAGATGCTCTGCAACACAGCCTTCAATGGGGCTACCTACTCTGAAAGGCACTTACCCCTGGTGAGAGGTGCTCTGGTGACACAAGGAAGCACTTCAGCATGGTTTAAAGTCAGGAAACTCTCATGGATGAAAGCATTCAATGAAGTGGCATGCCTAGGGCATGTAGTAACTGATTTAGAGTTTGATAGATCCTATTACACTGATTTTATCATCGGGAGTGATGTGCCCAAATAGACCTATAACAATTGTCCCCTAAAGCATGAAGTCAAAAATGATAATGTTGAGTGATATGCTTTATCATGTGATGAGGAGGATCAGAAGCAGGTGGTGACATGCATCAATTGCGATACATAATATCATGATATTTGAATTTTTCATGAATTTCTTAGGGAAGGCATACTCATGCTCACCATATAAATTTTTCATTACATGTACATAAATCAAATAGTCATCTACAGATATAGAACTATGTTAAGATGACTATTTGTGTAAAGCCATCGTACACATGATTTAGTAATCTCCTGAAATCGCAACCCAGATGGATGAAACTAGATTCGTGTCCTCTATCTCATCCAATTGTTTTCTCAAGTACAATTCTAACCATGTGAAAATGTGATCTGAAGCTGAACATGGGAAGACATCGTCTAATTACTAGCCAATGATGTAAGATGTTAACACAAGCAAGAGAAATCACCAATAATGATAATGATTCTCAAGGTACTATAATACATTCTACATGGTGTGAATAGATTTGTTGATGTCAAACACCATAAAAGTCTTTCGGTCAAAGGCCTGTGATGTCAACGTGTCGCCGGAAGCGAGAAAATTGTCATTGATGTATGCAATCTTCAAGGTACTAGAAGGGTTTTTCTAAGTCAACTTCCTTGATAATGTGCTGATGTTGACAAGAAGTGAATTGTCATAGGAGGGCCTTGATGTATCCCCCATCAATGACATGAAATGAGTGTGATTATTTTGAAGACAAAATGTGACTAATGACGCAATGTTCTAGAATGGCGGTCATGAAAATGAAGTTTTATGAGTATTGCAAAGGATGAAGTTTACTGAGTGACTTCTCTTGAACATGTCGGCAACATTGAATGAATTGGTAGATTGACCCAAAACCAAAGTGATGAATGGTGTGATAGACCATAGGTATGATAACTGTCAAGTAGATAATTAACCCAAATGGTCACAGAGATGAAGTGAAAGTGTCATGTTCAAGAGAAACTTTCTACCATAAAGTGATTTATCCCTTTTCCCATTTTCCCTAGTCAATGCTGACTACTACCTCTTTATTTTTTAACAAGCTTGAGGAGGATAACAAATGCTTGATGTATAATTCTACCCTTTAGGTGAATCCATCACTATGTGATGTTTTAACAAGTCTAGCGAAGGTAACACTCAGTCTTGTCATGATGGACAAGTTTGACGCTATTTGATGCTTTAACGAATTTAACGATAATGAGAATTTGGTCCTTTTCATATTTAAAGAGTTTAAAAAGGGACAAAAAGAAAACTTCACAAGTTCTTTTTTGTAAATTTGTCTCTCGGGTCCAAAAAAACATAAAATAATATAAGGGAGAACCTATTGACCATGTTCGATCATCGTATTCCTTTTTCGTAAGTAATTTATCCCAGTCCAGAAAAGGATTAAAATTATACTGAGTAGTTGTTGTTTCCAATCTATTTACGAGTTGAATAGGACAAGCACCAGACAATATTTTCATATTTTGAGAGTCTAAAAAGAGCTGAAAGAGGACTCTATGGGGGTTCCTTTTTCGATCTTTAACATAGTTCGAAAAAGAGATAAAAGTATGCTTTGTTGTCAAAAGTACATTTTAAAATCATGCATGTCAAATTCACTATGTCAGCTATAAACCTACTCAAAGAACCACCAAATGGATTAAAAATATATGTTTCATTGGTAAAAATAAGTAAAAACTATAGTTTATTCATTTAATGAACATGAAATAACCATAAAAAAGGAATTTACCATGTCATTTTACCATTCAGTTTTTTGCTCTGGACTAGTTTTTTTACCTCAAACTTCAGCAACTGATTGTGGGAGATTCTATGGGTCATTCTTCGTGTCGTCAGGACTAGGTAGGAGATCAACCACTTCTCTTTCATTTGAGTTCATTATTTTTCAATTTCAGGAAAAAATCTTAGCATTTTGGGGTCCCTATAGGTAAATATATCACACCCTAGGATCAACGCACCCTTATGCACCAAAAACTACGTTGCAGAGAAGTCAATTAGAAGGGAAACTACTCTGCATCACATTGTCTAGAGATTAGGGGTGTGTTGGGTGCAGTTTAGAAATTTGATTCATCATTTTTACCCAAAATCTCTTCAATTTTTTGCATGAAATGGATCATAACTAAGCCTATGGTGTGATTTCAAACTCTGATCGGATCAGAATGTCTATCACATTGCATGAAAGAGAACATGAAAAAGAGGATATGGTTTCCCTAAATGATCCTGGTACTATTGAGGCCATAAGAGATTGTGGGTTACTCAAATATTTCAGGTTATCCAAGATGAGGCAACAGTTAGAACTATTGGAGTTCTTGGTTCATTCATGGGATCCAGCGGAACATGTTTTTCACATAGGGGACAAAGTTCTCCCTATATTGATTGATGATATTTACTTTCTCACAAGATTGTTAAGACATGCTACTCCCATTTCTCTTTCAGGTTCTACCCGTGGGGGTGAATCAGTGAGGGACTACATTTGACAATTCTGTTGGCCAAGTACACAACCTAGCAAAGATGGAAAGATAAATATCAAGGATGTTCATGATATGCCCTTGCGAACAACCCTCTTTATTATCACAAAGTTGGCAGGTAGCGTGACACTTCATGTCACGAATAGATCATACATGTAGTATGTGCTCGAGGTTGTCGAGCCAACTATGTTTAATTGGTGTGATGTAGTATTCTCTTTGATGAAAGAACAACTGACTAAAGTAAAAAGTGGTAAGACAAAAAATTTCAGCTATGGATCGATCTGGATCACTTTTACTTTGGAGATAATTCCATTGATGCAACCTCAACATGTGACACTGAGTTTAGTTAGTCCTAGAGATACACAGATGCAGAGATGGGCAGAGTTGATGGCTAGACATTCTGGTCAGTCATCAATCTCATTTTCTACCGCATTCTTCAGTTGGCTTCACCAACAACATATTGTCATAAAGGAGCAGTCATATGCAGGGATGGATTTCTATAGAGATCCAGATTTGAGATTACCAGTGAGTTTTTATATGTTTTTGTGTTTTTTGATGCTTCCAAGACTAAACTAAAAATGTTCTCATGTATACCAATGTTGGCAATGTTCAACCAATGGGTCATCAATAGGAGGCAGGTGAACTAATGGGGAGAAAAGTCAGAAGAGTAGTTCTCTAGGATTTAGATCTGATCAAGACACTGGTGGAGTTGCAACATCATATAGAGGGGTTAAACCTCGATATACCAGATGTTCGGATCAAGGAGTTACACTGAGTATACAACGCCATACTATTAGTGTACCTAGTTGTTCGATGAGGATATTGCACATGATAGTTGAGGCAATGACCTGTTAGCATGAGCATCATTAGATCTACTTAGGATGATTTACTGTATGCATTTTTAGGTTTTGAGGTTAGATGGCCAACAGGTATTGGACACAATTTTTTGTAAAAACTTTGAACATCTATCTATTTTACTTTCAGTGTTTTTGTATGGTTATGTGTACTCCAATTCAACTATTGATGTGAATTTAAAACTTACTCTGTACATATGTCGTAAATGTCTATTTAACACATAACTGACTAAAGAATTAGTCAATGAGTTAAATTTTCTAGAAATTTTTTGATATTGAATGTAATCAAAATGTCTTTTGGAGAGACGAACTCTAAGGAATATATGATGAATAGTTCGATTTCGGATGGTATAAACATTCATAAGTTGTAGGACAACAAGTTGTGAGTCTAGCCTAATGATGATTCCACGAATGCCAAGTGAAGTGGCATTAGAGAGGAGTTTGGTCAATGTGTTACACTTAGAAATATTGTTCATAGAACAACCAATACATATCCCTTTAAAGCTCACTAACTCACCACTTGGAGTGAATATGGCTGATGCTATAGAGGATACATTATGTGTACTATGACTATCACCATCGGCATAACCAACAAATGGTTCCAAAGATTCCAACATATGCAACAATTGCAAAGTGGATGACTAATCACATAAAAACTATAAAAGTCATACTTTGACACACACATGCAATAAAATCATATATACAATGTTTTTACTATGCACAATCAAACATATTAACATTTAAGATATAGTCTGTTTTGGGATTGCAATAATGGAATTCCATCATAATCAACCAACTCGTAAGCCCCTTTTTCTAAAACACGCTTGACAATGTAGGGGCCCATCCATAGTGGTTCAAATTTTCCTACTCCAAATTTATCAGCTTCCTGGTCATAAAACAAGACCAGGTCTCATTCTGAGAATATGCGAGTCTTGACATTGCAGTCATATTGCACCTTAATTTGTTTCTTATGTGCTTTGTTGGCCAATGGGCTTCACAACGTGTTTCATCTAGATGGATGAGTTCTAGGAAATGTGCTTCCTCATTAGAAGTGTCAGGCAACAAGTCAATTACAAGTTTTAGTGATGAAATCTCACATTGTATTGGCAAGATTGCCTCAAGACCATACACCAATTGGAAAGGTGTGAGTTTAGTTGCATTTCTTACCGAGGTTCGGTAAGCCCACAAAGATGAGTACAATATCAAATACCAGTTTTGTTTCTAAACTCCTATCATTCATTGAAGAATTCACTTAAGGACTTTGTTGATGGCTTTAGCTTGTCCATTATCATGTGGATAATGAGTAGAAATATCTTATGAGAGTCCTAACTTGGTAGTTAATTTAGTCGTCATGTGATTGTGAAATGTGAACCATGATCGATAACTATAGCTTGTGGTACACCAAACCATGCAACCACATGGTTGAAGAAAAAATTACAGTTGTCTCACCACTGTTGTTTAATGTAGGCATCACATCGGCCCATTTTGTAAAATAGTCAATGTCAACAATAATATACCAATGCCCCTCGGCGAAGTGAGGGCTATATGTCATGAAATTGATGCCCCATTTTTCAAATGGTCCAGCAATGATGACAGGATGCAGTGGTGCAGGTGCTAATCAAGTTTTACGGTAAAAAATCTGGCGTGCATGACAACTTCTGACAGCAATAATGCAATCGTTAAATATGGTAGGATAGAAGTAACCAGCACGGTGAATTTTCTATGTAGTAGCATAAGCAGATAAATCTCCACCACAAGTAATAGAATGGAAATCATTTAGAACTTTCTCGGCTACCTCATGTGTGAGGCACCTACAAAAAATCATATCGATACAATGATAGTAGAGGGTGTCACCAATGATCAGATAATCTTTGGCTTGATATTGAATATGTCATTGTTGTGAGCAAGAGGTATCAGAACAAAAATTTTGGGTTTGGACATAGATCATTATATCTCCATACCAAGGGTGAGATGACAAGATTAGAAACAGAGATTCATCTAGAATTGATGGTTCCATTGTTGAGTCAATGGCGGTAGAGGGAAGGTCGTAAAGAAACTCGAAAAAAACTAGAGATTTCTTTGACTTGGATTTTATGAATTTCAAATCAAATTTCCCCAAAAATGATGATCCATTTTGAATATTCCACCCCTAGCAACTGACGTGACAAGATGTATGTCATAGGGTTGCAATCTGAGATGATAATGGTCTTTTGGAGCAGGATAAAACGAGGAAATCTCTGTACAGCTTGAACAAAAGCCAATGGTATCTTCTCCATGTAGGAATACTTAACTTATTTGTCATTGAGATTACAACTCAAATAATATATCGAATGTTCAATCCCATCTTCTTCTTGGACTAAAACCATAGAAATGGTTATATCTGCAGCGATAAGATACAGGAAATAGTCGTTTTGATAATTAGGGGAATAGTTTAATGATGCTCGGATTAAGGTACCTTTGACAAAATCAAAGGAAGCTTGCACAACCTGGTCCCAATGGAAGGGAATTCCATTTTTCAAAAGACGAGTAAATCCTTTAGCCATTTTTGAATACTTGGGAATGAATCTCCTTAGAAAGTTAGCCTTCCCTTGGAGTCACTGTAACTGAAGTAAATTGGAAGGTGGAGGCAGATCAAGAATTGCCTTAACCTTTAAGGGGTCAAGTTGAATTACTTCTTTGGACACTATGAAACCAAGAAAGCAACCAAAACCAACACAAAACACACTTTTATGTGGATTAAGTCGAATTTTTTAGTGTCAGCACCTTAAAAAGATGGCTATCGAATGTTGCGGGTGATTAGCCTGTTTTCGTGAATGAGCATGTAAGTCATCTAGAGAGGGTTTAATGATTTGTTTGATGTTGTGGAAGGCATAATTCATTCCCCTCTGAAAAGTTTCCCAATGTTCCTCAAACAGAAAGGAGTTTCCTATATGCAAATGTGCCCCAAGGACAAATAAAGGCATTTTTAGATTGATCTTCTGGGTGGATATTGATCGGATTATAGCTGGAAAATCCATCCATAATTGAAAATATTTCACATCCGGCACATTCATCAATTATCTGGTACATAAATGGAGTGGGATAGTTGTATTTTGGACAAGCATGATTAACATCCCTATAATCAACACACACTTGTATTGTTACTTGTTTCTTCATGACAAGAACAATATTGGGAACCCAATCAGTAAGAGGAAGGGGGTACATGAAACCAACATGAATTTTTTTTTCAACTTTTTCTTTTATGGTAGTAATCTTCTTCGGATGAACGGGATGGAGGCATTTTCATACCAACTTGACATTAGGATACATTTTAAGCTTGTTCTCAACTATAATAGAATCAATACCTGGAATTTCCCCATATGACCAAGCAAATATATCACAATATTCACAAAAAAGAGCATGGTAAGTTTCAAGTTCCGATGGAGAACATTATTTGCAAACATGGATGTTTTATACAATTCCAATTTTGGTCAAAATATTGATAGAAATGGTTTCTTTGATATTTGATAAGTTTCACTCAGAATCGATTATGTATATAACTACAAAATTTGAAAGGAAATCAATGATGGAAAGTGGGATCGATGATGATAATCTACCCATGGTTCTTCTTATGTCATCATTGATTGGATGATTCCTTAATCATTAGAAAATGTATGTGAAAAAGGATTAGAAGAAGTACCATATTCTAACAGACGATCAACCCATACAATTGGTGATGATGGATTTGGATTTGTTGCACAAGCTAAAAAGATTGATTTCTATGCGAGCTTAATTACACTTAGTGACATGGTTTCATTATGCATATCAACTTCAGAATTAATAGAAATCTTCCATGAGTCAGATGAAGTGGAAGATATCATGTTACAGGTCTCAAATTTTGCAGCTTCCACCATTTGTGATGGTGACGGTTGTGAAAAGGTGCCCATTAGGGAAGAATATTTCAAGAGACCTACTCCAATGTTCTAAAGAGATAGTAGAGGTCCATGAAGTAATGTAATGCTTCCACTTTCCTATGAACTAGAGACGAAGAAGGTGAGTTGATCAATTACTGTGATTCCGCCTTTATGAGGGAAAGTGATAATATGAAAGTATGTTGAAACCATAACGGCCATATTGTAAATCCATGGTATTCCTAGTAAAATATTGTAGTTAAGGGGTCTGTCAACAACCTCAACTTCAACAATTACAGCTTTTCCCCCTCGTTCTATCTCCAAGTTACTTAAAATTCCACAAGGTATATAAGTGCGATCGTCAAAAGATTTTAACATCGTAGGTGATCGTGATAAAGGTAGTGAGCCAAGTGTTTTCTAACAATTCATTGACATGATATAAGTAGATGCACCTTCGTCAACAATGGTTTGGTGAATGGGGTGATTTAAAGAATTTACTTGGATCATGAATGCTAACTATGCTAATACTTCTGGTGTATAACCCGCATGGTTAAAAACTATGAGATTGGAATCCGTTGGATCAATTCCACCAATTGCTGACAATAAAGCATGCTTTTGGGAGGGACAGTTTTGAAGCACCTTAAGCATCAACATAATAGAAGGTGTCTGAGCCAAATCTTCTATTATGTTATAATTTTGTGCTTCTCGAGCTCGAGGGTTGAATGTAGATTTATGAACAAGTCCCTTAAGCGGTTTTATTGTTAACATTGGTGCAATTAGTGGTGGAATGGAGTTAGATGAAGTCAAAGTCAAAGTATTGGGTTGATATATAGCCTGGTTATTCGACAATGACGGTGGATTACCATAATCTTTACTTCGTGTAGTCACCAAAAAATCAGTCTTAGGCTTAGTGGTAGATAACATAAGCAATTGTGAAGTGGAAGCATGATTTGTAGCAACCAAATGAGTCTCTTGGTTTGGAAAAGTGTTTGTCAATACAATGGATGTACTGTCATTCTTTAGAAGTTTTGAAACTTCAGTATGGTGACCACAGTCTCACGTAAAGTTCTCCTCATTACAAATGAAACATGGGTAATGAGGTTTCCTAGCTGGAGAAGAGGAATCAGATGATTTCTCTTGAGGGGGAGAATTTTGTTTCCCTTTGGTTTTCCCCTCTTTCTTGCTTCCAGGTTGCTTTTCATTTTCACCTTGGACACAACATTTATTTTGGAAGAAAGTGTATTATCAGGTGTATTATAGGTTTGATTTGAAATAGCAAGTGTTTGAATAGATGGTCTACTTGTTGTTTAAGTGCTTGAAGAACCTATCACACTGTCACCGACATGAGAGTCCCTACTAGATGGAGCTGGTGGAACAGTAAACGCTGGTCGAGGTGCATTTGGAATCTTATCATAGAGTGTGACAGACTGGGTGTAAATCAAGTCTAATTATTGGGCACGAGAAATTACTTGCTCTTCACTAACAACTCATCCCTTAGCCACATCATCAGTGATAGATGGCAACAGTGATTTAATAAACCACTCAGCTAAAAGTTGATCAAGAACAAAAGTTTTGACCATTTGACGATGACGATGCCACTCATGAATATGATTAGAAATGTGAGTAGCAATGGTCTGTTTAAAGTTGTTCAATAGTTCTGTTCCAGTTTCATATCTAATGGCTAACTAGAAATGGGTTAAAAATGTAGTGGCTAAGGTTATGAAGCTGTCAAATGAAGCTCGTGGTAATTCAATATACCATTTTGCTGCTGGACCAGTGAGAGTTCGCTGGAAAAGACAGTCTTACTAAATCATCATTTAGGGAGTTGGATGAACACCATAAATGAAAAGTCATAACATGATTGGACGGATCTTCTCCAGGGTTTCCATTGAGCTTAGGAATATCAGAAGGCAATCTGTGTGGAATCACTGGCCACCAAGCTGAATAAAGAATGGGATCATTGGTAAACTGATTTAAATCTAGTAATTCAAGTGTTGCAACAAAAGGCAACTGTTGGTTTAGGTCGGGTTGAGCGTAACCAAGGTAAGATGGAATTGCTTGGGAAATAACCCTTTGTATACCAGTATAAGGAATTTGTTGCTAGTAAACTTGATAGGGGTAGGTTTGTTGAGCATATCTAGTATAAGGTTGTTGTTGGGAACTAGGATAAATTTTCTATTGACCAAAACTAGCATAGGCTTGTTGACTAAAAACTGGGTAAGATTGTTGTTGACCAAACCTAGTAGAGGCTTGTTGACCAAGTCTAGGATAAGTTTGGTACTGTTGGAATTATTGTTGTTGGTATTGTGGCTACCACGGTTGTTGATACAACGGTTGTTGCCCACAAGTATAAGTTTGACCAGGTTGTGGATAAATTGGACTAATATAAGTCTGAGTCATCCCAGTTAATGGTAAACTAGCCTGAGGTTGTTGGATTCCATAGACAAATGGTTGTTGTAAAATGGCTTGAGAAGACTGAGTCTATAGACCTGAAACTTCAGGGTAAGAGGTTGAAGGATCAACTTGCAAAGGTTGAGATACAATCAACTGAGCTTGTGACTATGGTAAAGCTATAATGATAAGAATAGTACGTATGGATGAAACAGGTTGTATTGGTTTTGATGGATACACAAGCCTTGGTTGAATAGGCATTGTAGGGTGCCATTGACAAATAGTCATTCTAGAATAATTGGACCTAAATTTGACAATATACTGCCATATGGTGGCCCTCCAGAGTATGGAGAATAAGTAGATTGGGCATATTGTTCTCCATATCGAGGTAATCCAGTGTTAAGTGGATACATTGGATGGTAACCAGATGGACTAGTTTGATATTGACTTGATGGATCAAACTATTCAGTATCTGTAATTGAAGAACTAGGTAAAATTCTTGTGGACGACATGGGTGAAGACCATGGACTAGAAGAAACACTAAAGTGAGTTCTAGATAATTATTGGTAACCCAATGGGATGTATCGACCACCATACAGATGTGACTCAAGTGTTGTGGTAAACAACAACAAAGTAGCGATAGTAGATGTTGTCGCAATTGTAACAGATGATACAGTTTGGGATGTTGTTTCAGCCATAGTCAAATGACCTAATAAATGTCCTAATGAATCAATGGGAGTTTGAAAGTAAAAAGGATCAAGAGGAGCAGTATAAGTTTACCGAGGAAAAGAAGGATAAAGATAAATCCTTGGTCCAAAACTAGTTTGAGTTCAAGGCGAAATTTCTTCTTTAAATTCCTCTTCAATAGCAATCAAACCAGGTGGAAGGGTTTCATCGTTAGGTCTATAATAAATTTCTAGTGTTTGAATCTGTCATAAAGGAGAAGTCTCAATAGTTACAAATGTCTGAGGATAAACCGATCGATCGTCTTCCAATATGGGAACAAATTCTGGTTGTTCAACTTTAGGATCCAAGTGTTCTGGTAAAAGAACAATGGGTTTAGGATGAATTTCTTCAACAAATTCTGGTTCACAAGTAACTTCTTGTTGAACAACTTCAATTACCATTTCACTAAGTTCACTTTCAGTTTCCTCAAGTAATTATAAAGGTTCCACTTTAGTAGTAGATAAACCAGTGAAAGTAAGAGTAACTGGAATTGCAGTACGTACTAGTATAGGTGACTCTGGTAAATCAGATGAAGATCTAGAAGTTTGTGATGTACTAGACTTAGTTAAACAAGACTTCTTTCACTAGCTAGGTGTAGCTTTAGGTGATAAAGGAGGTTTACTCGTTTTCCTATGCGAACGACAGGATAAAGTTTGATTTTCTTTGACGATTGCTGATTGATTTTATTATAAAAAGAAATAAACAAAAAGAGGGTAATCTAGGCAAAAGAATTACCATGTAACTGTGAATTGCAAGATACCACCTTGGAGGAGCCAAGGACTTAACATACGTGCATGGAATCTCCGCAAATGCTATTTTTGGTGTACCACACTATACAAGGTGGCTGACTCTGTTACCTATTGATGGATAGCAACCTAATGTAGTCCTCCCAAATATACTCGAAAGTATGTGGAGGCCCAATCTGTGTTAGCAATGTCTAATGTGAAACTACATAGTGAGAGCATTCCCTTATAATTTCGTACTATAACACTACTCGATATACCCAAAATTACATGGACGAGCTACGATATACTTATGTATGTGGAATGAGGTGTCACACTCGGAATGTATCGTGTATTGTTAGCGACAACTGCTATATTTAACGATGCTAAAACATGTCTCTAGCCTAGACCTCTAAATGTTATGCGTTAAGTTACAATGCTCCATTAGGTTAATTGAGATAAATTTTAGTTGATACTGTTTAAAAGTTTGCCTTTCACGTTCACCGCATGATGTTTTTGAAACTCCTAGAATGCAACTAAGATGAGAAACATTATTTTCATTTGATTTAAACAATGAAAATCGTAACTAAAAGGTATAGAGAAATCAGAATCTTTAAATGAAGTGCATAAAGCACATCTAATATAACTTTCCCTATACCATTCCTATAAGCACACACAAACTTCTAAATGAATTATGCATGGCTTTATTTTCATTCCTTTAATATTTAGATGAACATAAAGAATATAAATGCATAAACGATCAATCAATGCTTTTCATAAGAAATAAAGGCTTTACGATAGTTTCTTTTTCAAAGAAATGAAGACTTTACGACAATTGTTTTTTAGAAAAGTAAAGACTAATCAATGTAAGCTAACATTGCAATTGATTCGACAATGATAAAGAAAACATAAAGAAACATTGAACAAACAAAGCCAAAGTGGCCATGGAAAAGAAATGCTAATTTGGACTTCAGAGATAGAGAAACATTGACCATTCAGCAAACAAGATGTGAAATAGTTTGGAAAAAATCAGGCAAAAATATGGGTTTTTTTCTTGACAAGGACTAGCATAGCCCTGAGAGGGAAACAATGTGTTGTAGAGCACAGTCTCTATGCTAAGGCTGCTCTGCAACACAATGTGTCAAAAACAACAGTGTGTTGATGTGAGAGAGCACTATTAGCACACAAATAAGCACACATTTTGACCAAACAAGCTAGAAAATGACTGAATATAGGTAAATGAACTCAAGAAAAGTCTACCAGTGGTACTAAGATAAGTGATAAGTACCAGGAATGATGGTTGTTCCCCAGTATGGTCACTAATTTGTTATATGGAATTTATACATACGGATAAGTATATCTTCCCTATGTGGGTAGTTACACTTAGAACAACTGAAGTAAAGATGTTTAACCTTTTCCTACAATAAACAGATAAGATAAAAAAACCTACTTGTGATTGTTCGCCTCCTTTGATCTCCTTTGAGTTGCTCCCGTCATTCCCTCTCAAACTGAATTCGCTCAAATGGTACCTGTCAACATAAACCGGAGACGAAAAAAATCAAAGCATATGATGTATTTATTGTAAACAAATGGAATCAACAACATTTGAACATACATTCATCATAGATATAAACAAAAGTATTGGAAAAGGTACAAACAACTTTATTGATTGATAGATAGAGAAGTTACACCCAATGTGGTCCGATCTCGTGTCACTCATCTAGCTTAGTCCAAACCCTCATCACACCAATAGCAACATCGATCCAGCAACACAACATTACTTGATAATGATTTCATGTCTCTAAACCAACAATATTTCTCTATAATATCCAACCTCCTTGGCTCTATGATGGGATGCCAATTTATAGATGAATGCAAGTGGCTTTTTCATTAATATGGCATTGAATGGCTTTCCATAATTGAATCATTAGTTTCCATGTTTAAAGGGATTAGAGGATAGAGGATTAGAAGTTCCAAGGCTATCATAAGTCAAGCTCATCTTGATAGGATAGGAGCTGGGTTCCTTCTCGAAGGCTCTAGAAAGGAGGAATATACTCAGGATCTAATGAAAATTTCGAGGATTCTGACCCATCATAGGCTTGAGTGGGATTAGGTGCTCTACAATGCAACATTGAATGGGGCTACCTACTCTACCGAGCACTTTCCCTTCACCAGGGGTGCACTGGTGACCCAAGGAAGCACTTCAGCAAGTTTTGAAGTCAGGAAACTCTCATGGATGAAAGCACTCAATGAGGTGCAATGTCTAGGGCATGTAGCAATTGAATTAGAGTTTGATCGACCCTGTTTACACTGATTTTCTCGTCGGGATTGATGTGCACAAATAGACATGTAACACTATGTGTAAAAACATTCCTTTTGGTTCATGTTTTTGGCCACTCTCTATTTGACTATATCCTCATCAACCGAAGATAAGGGAAAATAACAAGAACAAAATCGAAAAAAATATCAGTTATTTTTTAGATTAAATATTCTATGAGACACCTCTTTCTCCACATTCAAACTTTATGTACACTTGATAATTTTCTCAATATTATCTAACTCCTATTATTTTAATAAATTATCCTCCACCCTACAATGATTTCCTATTGTTAATTACCTATTACATGCCTAATTTAGCCTCCTCTCACACTTATCAATAAGACAACTTGGTTCTTTGTAACATGGGAAGGCATCAACGAAGTTTGAGCTAAGTGATGTGAGAAGAGTGGTACCCTCTCTAGGGATTGAACAAGTGTCTAAGGGAGAGATATATCCTTCTAAATGACAACATACACCATGCATTAGTGATGAAGTTTGATAAGAAAAATGTCCCATAATAAATATGGTCAAATTTTGGTTGTCTACATGATGTAATATTGTCCACAACTCACTAAATTTCTAACTTTTGTGGATAGTTGTTTTGTAATCCAAATAGACTTTCTTCCAGTTTTGTATGGGGTTCAAGCTAGGTGTTAGTGTCGGTATCTTCATCCCTCCGTCAGAGATCAAATCCTCTTGTTGCATTGCATATTAGATGTCCCACCCAGTCAGCTGCATTCCATTAGGAGCATGGATCATTTGACAGTAGTGGCTTCTCCTACATTTTCCCTCATGTCCTTTACCTGCTAGCCCATTTTTACTCATCAAGATCATTCGCAGTCACTTTTTGTCTTCAAAATTTGCAAAAGTATTTTATAGGGTTTCACTATCATTAGGTCTAGGGTTTCATCAAATAGGTTTTCAAAATGTCCAATAACAGTCAGCAGGCACATGAGGAGGTTCCAGTACCAATAAATTTCATAATCAAGTGCTCAGAGATGTATTTTTCTCAAAACTCTATTTTGAGGAAAAACTGAGTATTTCATGTTTTATTGTATAAATTTATGTAATTTCATTTCTTTCATATGTAAATCACTCTAGCAGCAACCCTAGTCACTTTCCCAAGCCTCAGTAGCTCTAATCGCCTAGAAAGCAAACAAAAAAAAGTCATCCAGTTCATCAAAAAGTTCAAATAAAGTGAAAAGCTTAAAAAACTGAGTGGAAAAGTGAAGTCATATTGCAAACATTGTAAAAGTGGGTTTTATGAAACAAAAATTAAAAGTTCTTGGCTATAAATAATTTTTCTCAATTGAAAGGCTCATTTACATTCAAAGAACAAAGTGTGAGCAAAGCAAGGCCGTGTGTGAGCAAACAAGTGAAATTGGAGAGTAACTGTGCAAGACTAGAGGCGTGACGCATTGCGTGAATGGCACAACACACACAAGTGGCGCGTCGCATAAGGCCGCGATTCTTAGTGAAAATTTCAACTGGCGTGATGCACTCAGAAGGTGTGGCATGTTGGGTTTGAGGTGCGGCACATAGAGCTGCCAAGCCCGTTTCACTCCAAAACTCCCTTAAATAGCCCAAAATGCTCAAATCTTTCATTGTTCAAGTAAGTCATGATTTCTTCATTGCTAGTGAAGGAGTTTTTCTTTAAGGTTTATGGTGTTTATGTGAAGAAAATCAAATGCTACTTCTTTTCCATTTCTCAAACAAAACAATGCTTAGGGTTTTCATTTATCATTTGGCCGCCAAGTCCATTTTGCCATTCCTTCACTCATTTTCTTCTAGCTTATTCCCCCATTCCCTAACTCCCATATTCCCAAAAAATCATCTATCCCTATCCTCAATTCCCATTTCCCAAATCCTAACTACAAATCTCCAAACCTTAATTTTTGTCCCTAAAACTTACATATCACTCCCTAGTTCCTTGTTTCCCTAACAACACCCTGTCCTAACAGTTCCAAAATCCCTCATACTCTCTCCCTCCATAGTCCCTCCTATACTTTTCCCTTCGTGGAAAAAAATTAAAAAACACCATAAACCTCCTACTTGTCATCAAGAAAACACACTCACTAGCAAAGATGGAGCCTGATCCTTCATATGATCATGAAGAGGAGACACACAATGATTCTCATACAGAGGTACATCCACCCAGGAGGCCTCATAGAGGTGGAAAACATATACGAGAGGAACCCACTACCCTTGCTGAGCTACAGGCCTGCCCTCTTGCCATCACATGCTTCCAACACTAGTCCTGCTATGAGTTCTGTGAGATGGTTGCTAGAATTCAGTATCATCATGAGTTGGCCCTGTTGTTTGTGCTTCATTTACATGATGGTCAAGCCACTCTAGCTAGTGTAACATTCACTTTAACACCAAAATCTATTTCTCTAGCAACTTGTATTCCTAATATTGGAGAGCAATGGAACAAAAGGTAGAAAATTGACAGGCAACATTATGAACCATACACCAAGCTTGGTTATTTGAGACAACTTAGTAGAGTTTTTCCTCTTCGGTACCTGAAAGATTCTTATGCTCCTTTGATGAAACTGATAATGAAGTATTTCAGCTGTGAGGGCCAGTTTTCTCATTTATATGCTTATCTTATCAGGTTGCTGATGCATTAATTCATGTGCCGAAATATTGAGAATACGACCACCCTAGTGCAACACAAGACTCCTCAGCAATAGTTCAACAATATTTACCATTTTTCTCTCATTAAGATTGTGGTCATTCATCAGCTTGGTTTGCAGGCCATCACTTGGGAGGACTTTATTTCTTGTGAGTTTTTCACAGCTCCTTAGGGACCTCTAGAGGCATTGCATGAGACAGGTGAACCTTCATATCAGCATGAGGGTCATGAGACACAGACTGTCAGTATGCCGGTGTTTGTTACTTATCAAAAGGGCACCAGATGGTTATTTGCAGCAGTAAAGTGAGTATTATCTCCACCAGGGTGGAAGGGGTCTCACTTCCTTCATCAGCACAGCACGGTCAGGACAAAGGCAAGAGGCCATTACATGATGAGGGGCCTTCAGGTGAGCAGGAGACTGATTTCATTCTAATTGAGGACGATGATACTGATTTGGGCCCACAAAGCTCAAAACTCAAAGAGCTCATCCAGGAGCAATAGGCGGATATCAATGCTTTGTCCCTCAACTTGGAAAGGGATACGTGGATAATAAAGTACCTGGAGCAAAGAAAAAAGCAACTTGAGGATCAACAAGCGATTATGCACTTGCAAAACATTCGGGAAAACTTCCAAGTTGCCAAAAGAAGGAAGGTGGAGCTCACGTCACTTGAGCAAGAGATCAATGCCGATCGGGAGTCTTGGCTTGAAAGAGCTAATATCCACTTAGAATTTTTTTTGGAGAAGGCCAACAAGGAGAAGACATTGTTGAGGCATATGGTTTATCATTACATGGCGAGAAACAAAGTCTGCGAGGCAAGAATCAAGATCTTAAAGGCAAAAGAGAAAATGGCATCAAGGAGGCGAAAGGAGCACGATAGACTTCAGATATTGGCTGAGGCTTCCTTGGCCCAACACAATGCTAGATGAAGAAGACTCAGCCCAAATTTCAAAAACTTTGGGGCACTTTTTGCATTTTCGGAATTTTTGGCACAAAAAACAGAATTTTCTGCCCTATGCGTTGCGCCACCTGGTGGTCACTTTTCATGGGAGCCTCCAAATGACAAAAACTCAGCATTTTTTGATTTTTCATGGAAAAATATGCTTTCCTACCAATGGCCAAGAAATTTTGACAGGTTTTGAGCCCTCAAAAAGGTCAAAAACACTCAAACAATGACCTCAGTGCCCTTATTTTGACACACAAGAAGTAGTGTTGGGAGAACTAATATTTGGAGGAGTAAATGGAGGCAAAATTCAAAATTTTCAATTGGGTTGGAAAGTAGACAGATATACCTTTCCAACAAGCACACTTGGAGTGAATTTGGACACCGTTAATGCCTCCAAAAGTGGATCCAAACAGGCGCTATGCATAGAGAAATCAACGCGACGCATAGGGGAAATTTTACTCACTTTGACCAAGTATACTCTGTTTTCCGCCTACCTTTTGATAGTTTGACATTTTAACCTTCTTAATGTCAAAATTGTGATGCAATTTAATGTACATTGATGGATCATGATGTAAATATGTCAAATTTTCACCTATGGAGGTAGATTCATGTATCAAAAAGTTGTTTGAAACTGAATGAATCAGTTCGCTTGTTTCTAGAGGCATGTTGTTCCACTGCCTAATTTCTAGTTGTCAATTTAGAATTAGTTGAAATAGCTCCTAAACTAGTGAGCTAGACCCCTAGAGGCTAGTATGAGCTATGGTTTGTCTATATCTTATGTTTTTCAGTCATTAGCATGGTTGGACTTTTGAGAAAGCAAGGAGCTTCATTATATACTCATATCAACATTTTGGCTAAGGAATTGAGACCCGGGTTTGCAGCACTCTTTGGGATTCACGTGGCCTTTTGTTTTGGTACAGTGCTTTCTTCTGTATTTGTGAATTTACTTATGTGTATGTATGAAATTATCTATATTGTTTCTTCTTGACTAAATCAAACAAGAGTGAAGGTAGAATCCATTGAAATTGTAGTGCTCAAGCTAGGGTTTGCTTTAGTTTTTTGATGTTTTTAGTTGTTTGAAGAGGATCCATGGCTTTTTTTACCCTCTTCAACTCCTCATCTATCTAGTATCTCCATATCAATTAATTTGAAGTGCTAAATCAGTTGCCTACCTTGCCCCATTGACATCTCTGCAAGACTGAGCCTCATTCCCTGCACCCAAGATCTGCCTTTCCATTAGAACCAATAGAAACATCATTTTATTCAATAAAAGCCTTTTGCACACATACCTATCCTAAAATTAGTCAGCATATTAGTCATCTTGAGCCCTTAGTGATCATATTTTTTCTGAGATTGACCAGGAGATAGCCCTCTCCCAACCTAGTAGGGCTAGCTACCAGGTTAAGCGTGGTTTGATGTTGGCCCTGGATCCTACCTTTCTCAGCCTGAGGTAGATTTAGGCTCTAACACTAGGGAATCTTTTCTGTGCCTACATATAATTATGGTCTTGACTAACTGTCCTTTTTCAGCATTCCACTCCACTTACCAATCACCTACCAAACTTGTTTGTTCTATATTTTTGCACGTGGTATCCCACAGTTCATGTTGTTTTTTGTCATAAACATTTCCAAGATAGTGAAAAATTATTGAATTAAGATAGTGAATGAGATTATACAATAGTCTGTTTTCATACATATACACCTAATAAATGGAGTTTCCCCCATTTAGCTACCAGCTTAGGTCAATGGTCTTCAATGAGGTGGTAAGTTGCCATTAAAGTTTTCCATGGAATTTATCTCCTTACCCAATGCCACCCTTTCTGTTGGTTTTTTAATCCATTTATCTATACTGTCTGGATCTACGTAATTTTAAACTTCTCTTGTTCAATATTAAACTAATGTGTGAAACAATCATAATCTTAAACTTCTCTAGTTGAATATTCACAATTTGCAATATTTGGAGACTTATTTATATGTTAAAACCTATCTGATATTGGTTAAATGGTGCTAAGGGTTGGCATAAGCCCCGATCTCTATGGGTATTCATTCATGCCTATTTAAGCCCTATATAATGTTGATATTATGGTTAATCCTTACTCAAGGTCACGTTTCAACCTTCTATTTGAGGTCTTGATAGCTTATTAAACCTGCATATCAGTAATTAAACCGTTTTATTGTATTTGTTTATTTTTGGCTAAGGCTAACCTAGTAAACCTCTTGGGGCTAGCATCCAAACCATAAAGGAGGTGGATAAATAGAGAACACTCTTTCACTCAATTTGATTATTGAGAAAGGTCTAAGGGCATCCTTCTATACAATTCTCTCTTGGAGTTCTTGTGTTTGGTTATGGTGTGATCTTCTCTTGTAATGTTGTTCTAAATCTATCGTGTTTTTCTATTGCGGATTAGGATTTGCTGAAGTGTTCATCATGTATTTTCTATCTATTTTATGATATCAGGATTATAGCATAGCTAGTGTAGACTTTTACTTCTCTATCCAGCACTATGCAAAGGTTTTTTCAAATCTGAAACTAGGGTTTCAATACTTTTTTTGGGGCGACAACAAATGGAGTTGTAGGGTTTTTGTCTTGCCTTTTCTAGTGCCCTCCATGATTGTAACCTTTTGGTCTTTCCAGTGGATTCAAGGGATTTTTCCTAGATCTATGCCCTTTTCTAGGATGATACACTCATCTTTTCTCTCTTTTCAGCCAAAGTTCGACATCTTTTCAGACAAACTAGTATTTTGTGAATCTATCAAGGGAAGATGTTTTTTTCCTAGTCTCAATTGGGAAACATGCCCAATTATCATATTTGGACTGATTCAATGATAACCACTCGTCTTAGTAAGGATTTATGGATATATTTGGAGAAACCACTCCTTTCTGGAAGTGATGACAACTATGACCTTGTATGTCTAAAGAAGGATGACACCCTTATTGAAGAATTTAGGGCACATGTAGTTAATGAGATTTTTCTTGAATTGATAACTATTTGTGAGACACTTTTAATTTTATTATTAGCACAATATTCTCTTTGACATTATTAAAGTGTGTGCTTATTATTTCATCAAATAGCTACCAAAAACAAAGAGACAAGAACACAAGATGTTAGTGTTCTGCTTGGGCAAAAACCTCTCCCTCTTGGAGAGGAAAACCCACACATAATTCTTCGTATAGAGATTCGAATTGACAAACAACAAGGACATGACCCTTGAATTACTATGCCACTTCAAGACCAAGATGCAATTCCTCTTCTTTATCACTGTTGAGATAATCATCATTGTTGTACCACTGAGGTCATCATCAAGATCTTCACTGCTGCTACAACATCTTTGCACTTTCATCAAGGTCTTAACTGTACCATTGAGATCTTCTTAAGGTTTGCACCTAGGCTCATCAAGGTGATGAATTTTGCTCCTTCATTGTCATCATAACCTTGTGACAGAGTCTCCATTGAGATCATATCTATGCTATGATCATGACTTCAGATAGTGTCACTATAGGACCTTCTTTTCCGAATTATGCCAAGATTGTGTAGCCTAATGTGGGATCTCTGAGATTCTTGTCATCACTACTATGCCAAGATGATACTGTCTAGAATGATGAGACATAGTGTTCCCTTGTTACACTAAAACCTTGTTGACGGCATTGGACTCGCTAACATGTCAAGAGGATCTCCCTAGTAAGAAGTCCAATTAGACCTCAGACCATTTGGTGTAGGAGTCCCAACAATGGGTGGTAAGGTAATGCCTTGACTGCAATGTCACGCAGAGGTATGTAAGATAAATCTGTCAGTAGAAAGGGTGTGACTAATGTAGTGAGTCAAGGAATGATATGAGAGGTTCCAACACGTCAAAGGGAGGGGAAGGTGAAGATGAGTTGCAGGTTGAAAGGGATCAGTCCCAACATGGCTAGGAACACACAACCCAAAGGACATGCACAACTTGTGGCAGATCAGTCGACAAGGATGCAACAATCACAACATACAAGGTAAGATAACACAAACAATACTCACTGATATAATAAGGTTCAGAGAACGGTATGTCTGGTTTACAGTAGAGAAGTTGACATGGACAGTGACAACATTAACTACATATGCAACACATTAACAACAAGATTCATATAATTGCACGTGAATCAGTTCATACACAAGTACATAAGTTAAACAACATATATCATTAAGGCAACCGAAAAAATCCAACTACACTAACAACACATGCATGAAAATGTGATGGCTCTTATTATTAAAGAAGTGTAAGTCACAATCATACAATACACCATGTAAACCTGCTAGCCCCCTCAGTGGAATGTTATAGCCACATCCACTTGCTCCTCCAAAGAGATGAACTAGCTCCGTGCAGTGGAGAAGCCAAGGCGTGTTACAATACTACCCAGACCTTCTTCAAGATAGTCTTAGTAGAAGCTTGGCTAACCAAAAGCCTGTACAATGAGTTATGAGGGAATATTTATAGAAAAGGGTGGGGTGACCCTTGACATTCCTCTTTGTAATAGTTCAACTACCCTCATGACTCTTCATTTACTCTATGACTGTTATATCCAACTATTGACACTCGACTTACACTTAACATCACTCAACATTACAACGCACATACTCATGTGAGACAACATGGCTTGAGGAAGCCTTGTAAGAAATCATTGACACTTGGTCCACTGTATTGAGACAAACTATTTGACATGCTTGTGATGGTGAAGCTGGTGAGCTGGTGCCAAGCTTGGTCATCTATGATGATGTGCATGCACCTCATGGTGAGATCTTACTGAAGCGAATTTTTACCTCTATTGCAATCGGTGCATTAGTTTAGTCCCTTCATCCAAGTCGTATGCTAACATGCACATGGTCTTCCTAGGTATTGTTGAAGCGGAAACACACTGATACATAATGTGTGTGCCAATCTTCAAGTGTGTGTTTGTGGTCATACACATCAACTTACCGAAGTCCATGTTCAACCCCAGTTGGGCATGCTTCTTGTCTTCGCCTCAGTGAGTGTGTTGAACGGGTTGGATTTCATGCGTGCACTTAATGACATGCATGTTGTTGTATCCTTTGCATGCGATCAACAACACTACTCACCATGTTTGCTTTGTGTCAATTGCTGGGATGGATCCTTAACTTGTACTGGAAAAATTTCATCTGTGAGTGCATGTTGCACCCACTGTTGTTCCTATTCCTGTTGCAACTCATTGGACTATGTGTGCAACTTCATGTTATTCTTGAGTTGTTGTGTCAGCACATGAAACTCCTTCTTTGTTCCATCTTCTACCTTTTTGCGATCTTCATGTCGTGCTATCACTTCATAGCTTGAGGCTCTAAAGTTTCTTTCATTATCAATGGATCTTCTTGACCATGAAACTTTGCTTCACCTCTATATTGTCAAATACCTTCTTCTTGCATTCATTGCGTTCACTTAATTTGTTGTATTCGTTGCATTTGGTATGTTGCCTTAAGCTATTTTTCATGATGATGCTCACTGTTATGTTGCTACTTGATGTCCTTGTCCATGAACAACTTGATGTCTTCATGAGTAGGTAAGCCCATGGACACTTGATTCACTACATCCCCAAGCATGCTTTGAACAGTGTCTTCATCTCTGCTCTCTTGGAAACAGTTGTACCTATACTAATGAGAGGTACATGAACACTTGTGATACCCAGAGACATGGAAACACTCATAGGAAGCAATCGATCAGTTGAAAACCAAAATGAACATGAGAACTGACTTGCAACATACTTGGGTGAATGATCATGAAGGTTCCGTAATTTCTGTTGGGAGGTCAGGAGACCGACTTCCTAGCATAGTCCAGGCTACTAGGAGACTAACTAACTACCGGAACTACAAAATGTGCAATCCATTTGGGTAGTTGGTTGCTAGGATTGCATAATTAACAATTTCAGCTGGCAGAGATTGCTGGCTCAGGTACAAATTTGCGCAAATTTTTGGGCCAAGTAACCAATGACCTCCTGAAATGCGCAATTTAGTCCACAAGGCTAGTTCTGGGCCAAAATGTGCAAATATGGAGAGGAAGGTGAGCCTTCCTCCTCCATATTGCACAATGTAGCCTAGGTGAGGGAAAAGAGGGGGCCAAGGTTGGTCTGACTTACCGATGGGAAACTGAAAGAAGATAAGTTGATGAAATGCATGGTGATACTAAGTGATAACATAACTGATTGATAGTGCATGCAAAACATGAATGAAATATTCAACAAATAGATCAACATGCATGTGGGTGAGGCAGTTCATTGGTTGGGCGAACGTCCATCCAAATCAGTTTCATGCATGGGATAGCAGTGAGAAATCAACAAAAATTAAAACACAGCTAGGACAAGCTAGTATACATGTAAATGATAGTAGGCATTCAAAGAAATCAAGCAATCAACACTCGCACAAGAGAATATGTAAAAAGTGACAGAAATGCAACACAATTCATGGGAAGCGAGCTTACCCCAAAACAACTGAGCTGAATGTGACAACTACTCCTAGATGTGGTGTGGGATTTCATAGCTACAAGGTTGATGTGAGGAATGAGATCTATAATTGTTGATGAGTTTTGGTAACATCGAGGTTGTGACGTGTATGCCACAAATCTAGGGGAAGCGACACTTGGGGGGAGATTTCTGAATTGATCTTATTACGTACCCTCCAATTAATAAACATATATCCCTGAAGTAAGGGATGCCTTTGCATGTTTCCTTAGGAGAAATAGACCATGCATTCAAGTCAGGTTTTCTGAGTCCCGGAGGGAACTAGTCAGCTCAGCTGCACATGTAAGAGACTTCTTGACTGCTGGTGAAAAATGAGCATTCGTCACTATATGTTGCGCTGACTTCTCAAGGGGATTGTGTAATTTCTTGGCCCAATAGTTGAATGCTACCTAGATTCGTAGAAATCCTAGGCTAAGCATCCTGTTAATGGGAAAATTGCATAAATCTTACTGGGAGGGTTGGCTGATAGGATGTGCAATCCTGGAGCCCAACAAGCTATTAGAGGGAATTGCACAATTCCTAGAGGGAAGATTGGTTTCCCTCTAGAAATGTGCAAATTTCATTGGGAGGCTACTCAATCTATAGCTGGACCAAGTCCGGATGAGTAGCCTATGAGGGAAATGGATCAACTATGATCGATAGGCTACCTTTGTTCTAGGAAAGCACTGCAGCTTGAGTACTTGATGAAGCAATAAAAAGTGTTGTGTAAGGTTGGTAGGGGAGGCTCCAAAACAAGGTAAGGAAAAATTTTGGAAGGTGTTTTACTTGCTACAACACTTGGCAACACATTGATAGAACTCCAACTCTCTGAATAGACCTTGTTCATGAGAAATGAGTCTAACACCTCCGGAAGTATTTTTCAGTTCTTAGCTCATCTTGGCTTCACACTATCCTAATGTAATATGTAGCATCTACAAAACTCTTGATCGATTGACAAACATTCCAAGACGAGGCAACATTGTTGTTTTGATTGGGGTTGAGGGGTATATATGTGCACAAGCAGTATAGTCATCTGATTCTTAGTGTCATCTCTGGTGTTGCTCCACTCCTAGCAGGCCTCGACAGTACCCCAGTGGAGTCATATAGGAACACAAGCATGGCTCCACTTCTAGTGAGCCTGGTCAATACCTTAGAAGAGTTACTTGCATCACCTCTGTGCACAGGAAGGCTTTCTCTTCTTTCCCCTTATTCATTTTTCATTTTTCATTTTTTACTTTTCATTTTTTCATTTTCACTGTGCATAACACTTATTCATTTCAGAGGCAGAAAAGGGATCTCGACTTATTGAGAGCAAAGGAGCTTGCTCTAGCAGAGAATTAGTTTATTGTAGCTCTAACTTGCCTGCTAAGGTCTTCCCCCTCACCTTACTCTACTTGACTGAGCTGACAAGGGTTAACCCAAAAACAATCTACGAGACAAGGTGACACTAGTTAGTGTGCAAGATTTTGTGTTTACACCAAGGTTCACTCCGAAGAGTACATATTTTCCTTCAATGTATCATGAACTAAGAGTAACAAGTTCATCATGTAGAGGCAAGATGACAGATAACCAATTAGTGATCGTTGTACAAACCCTATTGCACTTTACCCATCTCATTTCATGAGTCACACATGGTTTCATGTAAACTAACCTATGAATGAAAGAAGTGAACAAACTAACAATCAATAAAGAAAAGAAAGAGTAGGAGAAAAAATAAAAGTGAAGCAAGTAAAACAACAAGCAAAAAAACAAACATGCAATCAAAGCATGAAAGAAAATAAGCATGCAAGCAAACAAGTAAAAGCAAACACTACTCCTACTCCTACACTAATGGTGCATGGGCTCGATCACATGAAGTGATACTTCCAATGCAGCCATCGGTGCATTGGTAAACCCATGTTGGTGAAGGCTTGGTCCGGAAGTAACCCAGTTGTGTGGACCAGCATACAAGAAAGATATAATAGTGAAGACAGCCACATAAGTGAGTGCATGTGCATGATGGATAGCCTATGGACTTACCATGGTGTTGTGTGACACTACGTGCAACTTTGAAGCACAAGCACACTCTTGACTGTGACATGCAAGAAAATGAAAGAAAGAAAGATAAATTGCATCATGCATGAGTTCTTGCAATATAAGACTCCTCCAATGCATGAGTAATGGGGTTGCATAGTTTGAGTGGAGGAAGTGTGATCTAAGTGTTAGATTGATATTGAGTGCATAAAGATGAGTGATGAGGAACCTTGTGTGTTTGAACAATTTCTTGATCGGAAGTGAAACCAACCTCATGACAGCAAGGGCCTGACATAACCATCAGCTCAGGCTGAAGTGCCTTGATGGTTTGTGGGGTTTCGACTACATTGATAGATGGATCTCCATAGGCTAGTGGCTTAGACAGATTAACAATGAGTGAATCAACATCATGATCAGATGATAAGGTGAAGAGATCACAACAACCAAGAACAAAAAAGTCAGGATGTTGGTCGGCATCCTCATGAATTGACGAATTGCACAGAGGGGTAGATGAGAACGAAGGATGTTAACCCTCTAGGTTTCTAGAAAGGGAAAATGAAATATCAAGGGGATTTTCAATGAATGATTGTTCCTCTCCATTGTTGGATGATGGGCTAACATATGGTGTGTCCTGCGAAAGGTCAACAATGGGTGCATCTATAGATGAAGACACACATGCAAAATCATGGATGACAAGTTCACCAATGACGTAAGGAAGGAATGGAGGGGGATCAAATGGAAGGGAGTCATCCTTCACTGAGTGTTGATGCTCAAGCTCCCACTCATACTCTTCATGAATGATAATGCATGTTGGTTGTGCAACACCAACTCCGTTAGTGGGTTATTTCTCATTCACAATAAGTGAAGAGTCTATGATGTATGAACACAAGACAACATCATCCAGAGGAACACCTGGTGTGAAGATAGTGGTAAAAAAAATAATTCATATGAGAACTCGAAGGACTCATAACCAAATCTGCGTGAAAATTGGGTGGAGTGATGTTGGGAGGGTGTGAAGGTTGAACAGGTGTATGAATATGATTCTCAACATCACAAGGCAATGGTGGAACTGTTGAGTGAGAGGGAGGTAGACAATCCATTGAGATGGTGCCTGCTTCAACATGAGATTGCACAGTTCCATCAGTGAAGAATGTTGACTGAGGCTTGATATCAAGCTTCCTATTGGGACGAGATTATTTTTTTAGGTCAATAATTGAACTGGTCCCAAAGATAAGAAAATTTCATCTTTCTCTTTGGAGCTTGAACTGCAAGTCACAGGAGCGCTGCCAAAAATCAATAACGGATTCATGCGGAGCCCTCCGTTCGGTAACAGTTTCCAGTCAAGATGGTCTAGATAAAAATGATAGAATGCGTCTTCAATAAGATCACAAAAGTGTTCACATGAGTGCATGGGTGTCAACCGGTAGGCTAAACACCCAACGGAATGGGAATTCACAAAGTGTGAATGCAAGTAGCAACCCAACCTGTTCATTAGTAAACTCATCTTCCTCATAAATCATGGAAAGAAAGTTATGTAAGTGCTCAAGCCAGGCCACTTCACCTTCACCATCATACATGTGAGTGGATAAGGGATTGAAAAGCTTCCTCGAGATGGAGACATCTTCATGATTTAAAAAACACCTTGGGGGAAGAAGAATGCAAGACTCCATGAAAGATATGCAAAGGTTCAAAACTAGATGAGAGGACCTGATTGTCATCAGGCCCTCCTTCTAGCTCCAGAAATATTGATAATGCTGGACTCACCAACATGTCAAGGGGATTTTCCCAGTAAGAAGTCCTAATTAGACCTCAAACCATTTGTTGTAGGAGTCCTAGAATTGGGTCGTAAGGTAATGCCTTAATCGCGATGTCGCACAGAGGCAAGTGAGATAACTATGTCAGTAACAAGGGTGTGAATGATGCAGTGAGTCAAGGAATGAGTATGATAGGTTCCAAAACTTCAAAGGGAGGGGATGATGAAGGTGAGTTCGAGGTTGAAAGGGATCAGTCCCAACTTGTCTAGGAACACACAACACAAAGGACATGCACAGCTTCTAGCAGAGTAGTCGACACGAATGCAACAATCACAACATACAAGGTAAGATGACATGAAAAACACTCATGGATTAGTTTCAGATGAGCATGAAAATTGATATAACAAGGTTTAGAGAAAGTCCTTTCCGAGGTTTGGCAAAGCAGTCAACATAGACAATGACAACATTAACAACATATGCAACACATTAACAACAAGATTCATACAATTGCATGTGAATCAGTTCATACACAAGTACGTAAGTTAAAAAACATATATCATTAAGGCAGTTGGAACAATCCAACTGCAATAACAACCTATGCATGAAAATGTGTTGGCTCTTATTATTAAAGAAGTGTAAGTCACAATCATACAATACACCATGTAAACCTACTAGCCCCATTAGTGGAACGCTACAGCCACATCTTCTTACTCCTCCAAAGAGATGTACTAGCTCCGTGTAGTGGTGAAGCCAAGGCGCGTTACAATATTGTCAAAGCCTTCTTTGAGATAGTCTTAGTAGAAGCTTGGTTGATCAAAATCCTATACAATGAGTTATGAGGGACTATTTATAGCAAAGGGTGGGGTGACCCTTGACATTCCCCTTTGTGACATTTCAACTACGCTCATGACTCTTCACCTACTCTATGCCTGTTACATCCAACTGTTGACACTCAACGTACACTTAACATGACTCAACATTATAATGGACATGTACTCATGCGAAACAACATGGCTTGAGAAAGCTTTGCAAGACAACACTAACACTTGGTCAGTTGTGGTGAGATCAACTCTTTGACATGCTTGTGATGACGAAGCTGGCGAGCTGATGCCAAGCTTGGTCATCCATGATGGTGTGTATGCACCTCATGGTCACATCTTGCTGAAGGGAACTCTTGCCTCCGTTGCAATTGGTGCATTGTTTCAACCCCTTCATCCAACTCATCTGCTAACATGTGCATGGTCTTCTTGGGTACGGTTGAACCAACAACATACTGATGCATAGTGTCCATGTTGATCTTCAAGTGTGTGTTGGTGGCCATGTGCATCAACTTGCCGAAGTGCATGTTCAGCCCAAGTTGGACTTGCTTCTTGTCTTCGCCTCAATGAGTGTGCTGAATGGGTTGGATTGCATGTGTGTGCTCAACGACATGCATGCTGTTGGATTCTTTGCATGCAATCAACAACACTGCTCACCATTTTTTCTATGTGTCAGCTACTGGGATGGATCCTTAACTTGTACTGGCACAGTTTCATCCATCAGTGCATTTTTCGCCCATTGTTGTTCTTGTTCCTGTTGAAACTCATTGGATTTTTTGTGTAAATTCATGTTCTTCTTGAGTTGTGCTTTAGCACATGCAACTCCTTATTTATTCCATCTTCTTCCTTCGCATGATCTTCATGTCACGCCGTCACTTCATAGCCTGAGTCTCCAAATTTTCTTTCATTATTAGTGGATCTTCTTGATATTGAAGCTTTGCTCTACCTCTATGTTGTCAGCAACCTTCCTCTTGCATTTGCTCTATTCACTTCATTTGCTACATTCATTGCATTCGATATTCTACCTTTAGCTACTGTTCATGATGTTGTTCACTATGATGCTACTGCTTGATGTCTTTGCGAGTAGGTAAGCCCATGGACACTTGATTGACTGCATCCCCAAGCGTGCTCTAAACTATGTCCTCATCTTTTCTTTCTTGGAAACCATTGTACCTATACTGTTGAGAGCTAGATGAAGAACTGTGAAACCTCGAGACATGGAAACACTCATAGCAAGCAATCTATCAGTTGAAAACCAAAACGAACATGAGAATTGACTTGCAACATACCTCGGTGAATGATCATGAAGGTTGTGCAATTTCGGCTGGGAGGTTGGGAGATTGACTACCAAGACTGCACAAGGCATAATCCGACTTGTTGGGAGACCAACTAACTACTGGAACTACAAAATGCACAATCCAGTTGGGCAGCTCATTGTTGGGATTACATAATTCACGATTCTAGCTAGGAGAGATTGTTGGCCTAGGGACACATTTGCGCAATTTTGGGCCAAGTAGCTACTGACCTCTAGAAAGGTGTAATTCAGTCCAGGAGGCTAGTACTGGGCTATAATGTGCAAATCTAGAGAGTAAGGTGAGCCTTCCTTCTCCATATTGTACAATGTAGCCTTGGTGATGGCAGATACTGGGCCAAGGTTGGCCCGACTCGCGAATGGGCAACTGAAAGCAATTAAGTTGATGAAATGCATGGTGACACTAAGTGACTGTAGAAGTGATTGATAGTGCATTCAAAACATGAATGAAATATTCAACAAACATATCAACATGCATGTGGGTGAGGCCGTTCGCCGGTTGGGAAAACATCTGTGCAAAAGATTTTTATTCATTTGACAATAGTGAGATAGCAATGAAAATTGAAACAAAGCCGGGACAAGCTAGTATACATGTAAATGAGAAAGGCATTCAAAGAAATCCAACAAATGACACTCACACAAGCAAATACACAAAAATTGATAGAAATGCAACACAAGGCATGGGAAGCGAGCTTAGCCCAAAACAGCTGAGCTGAATGTGCCAACTACTCCTAGATGTGATGTGGGATGTCAAAGCTACAAGGTTGATGTGAGGAATGAAATTTACAGCATCCAGTTGATGAGTTTTGATAACATCGAGTTTGTGACACACATGCCACAAATATAGGGGAAGAGACACTTGGGGGGAGATTTCTGAATCATTCCTTACATGTACCCTCCAACTACTAAACATAGATCCCTAAAATAAGGGATGCATTTGCATGCTGCCTTGGGAGAAATAGCCCATGCATGCAAGTCCATTTTTCTCAATCCCAAAGGGAACTAGTCAACTCAGCTACACATGTAAGAGACTACTTGACTGCTGGAGAAAACTCTGCATTCCTGACTGTAAGTTGGGCTGACTTCCCAAGGGGATTGTGTGATTTTTGTGCCCAACAGATGATTGCTGTCCAGATTTGTGTAAAGCTTGGGCTGACTTCCCAAGGGGATTGCCCATTTTCTAGGCCTAATAGCTGACTGCTGCCCATATTTTCACAAATCTTGGGCTGAGCAGCCTCTTGATGGGAAAAATTACACAAATCCTACTAGGAGAATTGGCTAGTAGGATTGTGCAGTCCTAAAGCCCACCAAGTTGTCAGAAGGAATTGCGAAATTCCTAGGGGGAAGGCTAGTTTCCCTCTAGAAATGCGGAAATTTAAGTAGGAAGCTGCTCAGCCTACACCTAGATCAAGTCCGGATGAGCAGCCTGTGAGGGAAATGGATCAACTCTGATTGACAATCTGCTTTTGTGCGAGGAAAGCGTTGAAGCTTGAGTACTTGACAAAGCAAGGCAAAGTGTTGTGTAAGGTTGGTAGGGGAGGCTCCAAAATAGGCTAAGGAAAAATTTTGTAGGGTGGTTGTAGCCGCTATAATAAACTCTTATCATCATACTTATGCCGTGAATGTTACTATTTATGTAGCACTCATTTGAAGCTACAGTGATGCCATCTGAAGTCTGAGCCTTATGCATAGATAGACAATCCTATACCCATCCAAAATTTGAGTTCCTATACCTCTAAAGTTAGAGAGACACTTATCCAAAATTCTATATTTCTTTGGTGACTCTAGCCACCTATTTATAGGTGTTATGCCTCCATAATAAGATGACATGTCAATGTGAATTGACGTGTTTATTTTTTTGAGTTGACATGACATTTGTATATACTTTAAGGCCGACTTAACTGATATCTTCATCATTTTTCTGGTAGTCTTCTTCTTTAGAGGATGGTGATTCTCTTGGAGGACTACTTGAAACTAGGTTGACCCATACTCATGCTCAAGAAGAGCTCTTTAACATGACTTTGATTCTTTGAATTTCCTAGACCAATGGAATGAGCAAGAAACTCATTCAAATAATCTACAAAATAATATTTCTTTTCCTTGATAAGAACAAAGATCAAAATTACATTTACAAATACCGAACCTAGTTACACTTTTCTTCAATGCTCCCTCTTAACTAGGGTGGTATTTACAATGGTACTTGGTCATTCTCAATCTGAAGAATTTCTCATAAGAAGAATCAGATTGGTAATGCATGTGTTATAGCATTATACTAACCAATATTGTTTACATCAAGGCCTTGACTAACAATTCTATCTCTCATAATATCAGAGCACAATGTTGGCGAGACAAATGATTTATATACACCTTTATCATTGTCTCTCAAGGTACAAACCCACCTCAGTGTTCACTGAGTATGACCTTCTAGGACTATTCATATCTTGGTTTCCTAGCCCCTAAATAATATCTATCCTCTTTCTTACTCTTACCTTGGATTCCCTACACATCCTCAAAGAGTATCGGATGCTAGATGATTACCCAATCCTCCATTCTTTCTTCCTAGGTAAAGACAAGAATGTTGTGTCTACATTTCCATTCATAGCCTTCACCTAGACTTATGGTTGTTAGTCCTGGTCTAGCACATGAAACATGAGATAAAAAAACACAACTGCCACTCCTTTTTAATCAGGGGTGATCTAATCCAAGCTCCCTCTTCATCGAGGACCTATCAGAGATCCCTCTTAGCTAGGGACTCTTCTATACATTAGTAACTTCTTCTTCATGGGTGTTGGGTGATTTAATTGTCTGTTGAATCCCTATCATTTAACTTGTCAACTTGGGGGTTTTGTAAACTTAGAACTAAACCAAAATATATGGGACCCCAGATGAGATTGTTGTAGGAGGTTTGTTTAGAATGGAAATGCATATTACAAATAACTTCTAAAACTAAAAAGTTTGTAGTTGAAGATACAATAAGCAAAGGAAGAGGCTCCCAATTTGGAGGTCCTAGTTTTCCTTCCCCACAGTACTGTCCGCGAGAAGAGAAACTAAAGAGAAGCGGTATGTGATGTATAGAAATCAAGAGAAGAGGCTCTTCACTTAGGAGGTTCTGGTTTACCTTCCTCATAGTTCTATTCCAAAAACATTACCATTGCATAAACTCAAAAATAACCTGAAATAAAGAAAAGTAAATGAACTTTGGTCAAACCAAATAGAAGGAGAGCCTAACTTAGACTCTTGGTTTCCCCCTCATATGCTAATTAGAACTCAACTAAAATTCATTCATAATCATCAAAAATCAAGAATTCATAAATAACTTTAAAGTATAAAAAGAGAATGAATTTCGATTATCACTCATACCAAATGGAAGAGAGCCTAACTTAGACCCGTGTTTGTCCTTTCATATGCTGATAAGATTTAAACTAAAATTCATTCAATAATAATGAAAAATCTTCAAACATCTAAGTAATTAAATGAAAATAAAATCTATAATGAAATAAATCTATAATGAAATAAAATATATGATGAAATAAAATGTTTCTTTGACCCTTTTATAGTGAGCTAAATTCTCTTAAGAACAAAGTGACAAACTATTCCATAAATTCATATACTACATTAAGATAATTCATATATAAAACTATAGAAAGAAAACTTTATTCTATTCCATCATATGTTAGGATACATTCTCGAAGAGTCCTCCCTTTGGAATGGAGGAGGTACTCATATTTATACAAAAACATAAGAAACTAACTCATTAATGGTCATCCACTAATGCCTCCTAGATCCACAAATCCTTCATATTGTTATAACCAATATGAGACACATATTCCTTTATCCATGATTTTTCTCCATGAGATATGCTTGACCCATATCCAAAATTTCCTTCAAATCTTCAAAAGAATTCGAATTTTAGTCTTGGGGGCCACATAAGAGTGTCTTGGAACCTTCCAAATCACTTACACATGTCACCAAACTCATTCCACCTTTAGGTATAAGAAAATACATGTTATTTTCTAAATTTTAATCATAAATTCACTTTAAATACATAAAATAAATAACTTTGGAAAATGAAAATATGAACCCATATGGTAATGGAAATATAATGATAATGTGATGAAAAGAGGTGAAAAAAATATGATAAATGTGAAAATGGAGTTAAAGTGTATTTTAATTTGGCGACCCAACAGTGGGTCCTTTAGTTGCTTGATCAAATTTCTCCTTAATGTCATGAAAGTTAGTTGATATTATTTATTGTAGGGAAACAACCATCGATCACTTCCCTCCTTAGATTGTCATTTCATTCCTTTCTTCAAGGAAAGTAGCCTTGTTCATGTCTAGAATCTTCATTATATGACTACTTCTTTCACATCATGCTTCTTCCATTCATCACATGAATTCTAGTTTTACTTGTAAGTAGCCCTCCATGAACTTGTCCCAATATTATTCAAGAAATCAAATATATAATTAAATCAAATCATATCTTAATAGGTGGCTCTTCATCATGACATCTTTCTGTAGGTATCAACATCCTAAATTCATGTTGAAACATCTCCCAAAGATATCCATTGTCAAGGGTCTACATTTTTTCCATCAGAGTCTTCATATATTTCCAGGAAATTCTCCACTCAAGTCTTCTTGATATTTTTGGATGTTGATTTCCTTCATCAGGGTTGTATATCTCACTATCTCTTTGATCCAAATGGATATTCAGAAAAGTACCAATGGCATGAAAAAATGCTCAAAACTCAAGGTTGTAGAATCTAGATAACCTTAGCATCTGATCAAAGCGCTTGTTATCTTGATTCCAATAGTGTGAACGACACTCAAATCCGAGTCGAGATAACAAAGTTAGAGGAATTCAAAGTTTGAGTTTGACTTATCTAGGTAGCAAGGAGAAGATGACATGGCATAGTTTTAGCGAATAAGGGAGTGCCACATGGTAGGAGGCCACTGGACCCTGCATATTACATATCATCAAAAAGCAAGAATGCTTAATGAAGAATCACCCCCTAGCATTCCAAGTTGTAATTGAGATATCAGATATCATAGATCGGAGGAGTTACAAATTGGTCCTGGTAGGACTTAGTTGTGATACGATATGCATCACATATCATAATTGCACGAAAAGACTGGTGCTTGTGATGTGGTTCTGGGGAAAAGTGTCGATTACGATTTCATGGTGGGAACCTATTGTGATACTGCGATAAGGGGCCTAGACTTGATATACTATACATTATCCTTAATAGACCTGGTGGGTTCGTAGATTTTGCAGTGTGCTATATCAGTGCGCCAAGGGTTTCATGCTGATTGTAATAGTGTGATGGGAGAGATAAACGCGAGATATTATGGCATACAGTGAATAATCTTTTCAGATCCATAGATATTGCAGGATGCATGTGTCCAACCTTGGATTGTCCACCGATAAGCTAGAACTATCGATAAACCCACAGCCAATACTTATGCACTATTATAATGCGTTGTTTTATTAGACATTGGCTTTTCTATTGCGGAAGGGTTATTGCTATGAATCCTTCTGCTTGCTAAGCTTAGGTATTATGTTGGAACTTACCCAATTTTGAGGGATGTTGCCATGATCTTATATATGACTATTGTGTCAGATAAAGGTGGGAGAGGACAAGCCGAATACACATATTTTACTGCATACAACATAACCTTACCCTAGTAGCATGTTGGAACTTTACCTTGAGTAGCAAGAAGGTTTCGAGAAGGTTGCAAAAGGCTTGATTATCCAAATTGAGAATTTGGATAGGCATTTTTGCACTATTTTTTTCCAGGAGTTCAATGTTTCTATCTGTTTTCAAAGTCAAGCTCTCTATTATCTACCCATCTATCAGCTTGGAGGTATAAGGGTTGAAATTGCTTGTTGCTGTACTTTTATCTCTCTTATGCCACTAATAAAAAGAAGGCCTCCCCACTATTGAGTAGGACTCAAAGACATAGTCCAAATTGGACGAACTCCATAATCAAATCATTGGGTCATGGTTTTTATGCTCTTTTGATTATTTCCACGTTTTTTATGTGCTTTTAAGCTCCATGGTTAATTAACTTTGTTATATGTAATTCCGATGCATCTGTAAGTAAAAGATATTGGATCAAGTTCAGTATCAGAGCAGGTCTTTGTAGATGTGAATTGCATGAGTTTATGCTAACATCAAACAAGCTACAAAAAGGAGAAGGAACACTTAACTCCTTTGATCCTAAAGCAGGATGTGCATAATGAAGAAGAAACACAGCCAATGAAGAAGCTCATTGGGAAGAGGAACATAATTTTTGAAAGGTATTTTATAGTATGATTGGAAAGATAGACAAGTTGTTCGCAAAGTATGAGAAGGGACTTATGCATGGGGAGAAGGATTTCGATGATCATGAAAAGGAAAATCAGGAAGGTGGTGGAAAAGATCCTCCTCCCTCTCCTTCTTCTAGTGATAGTTCTCATAACTCTCATAGAAATTCCAAACAAACCTCTAAGAAATCTTTCTTCAAGTTAGATGTCAATTTTGATCTGCCCATGTACAATGGAGAATGTAGTGTAGAAAAACTCAATAACTAGATCTAACAAATAGAGGCTTACTGTCAAATCCAGCGGATCAAAGAAGATGAGGTGAAAGTCCAGCTAGCATCTCTTCGGCTGAGTGGCACTACTCTAATTTAGTGGGAGATAAAGTTACATAAGGGTAGCAAGAAGTCAGGTAACCTTTTGTCCTCTTGGTCTTGTTTTATTTCTATTCTAAGGGACCAGTTCTACCCTCTAGGTTATAAGAAAAAGGCTCTTATGGATTGGCAATATTTAAGGCAAGGTAAGGGCTAGAATGTAAAAAGATTCATAGAGGAATTTCATAAACAAACACTGAATATGGGCATCTCATTTGATGCACCTAAAACTGTAACTAAGTACATAGGTGCGCTACATAGTTACATCAGACACTCATTATTATTGTTTGAGCCTACTTCAATTGATACGGCTAATGTTAAAGATATACATCTTGAAAGCTAAGGCAAGAATGATCAAGATGACCAAACCAAGAAGATGCCATTCAAACCTCAACATGGAAAATTCCAGAAGAAAGGAAAAGAGAAGGATAAAAAGATTGCCACAACCAAGAAAGGGGATGGATAAAAACCATCTTACACTCATTGCAAGAAAGATGGTCATCATGAGGACCATTGCTGGAAGCTACATCAGGAGTTGAGACCGAAGAGATTCAGCAAAAAGGGGAAGCATAAGACAGTGGCAAAAGTGCAGGACCTTGGATCAGATTCCAGCAATGAGACATTAATCACAACCATGGGCACAAGAGGTACTCTTTCTGTTAATGATAGTTCTGATTTGGTTGCAAGAACTAGTTATTTGAATGAGCCTGTAAGTCATGAGCGAAAGAGAATTGAGTTATTCCACATTAGAGTTGTCATAAAACATACAAAGGTGGAAGCTATGTCTGATTCAAGTTCCCAAGCAAACTTAATCTCAAAGTCCTTAGTGAAAGGGCTAGGCCTTGAAACTAAACCTCATCCAGGTCCATACTTGCTTGGTTGGGTAAGCAATAAAAACAAATTACAGGCCACAAAGTAGTGTAGGGCTAGATTTATAATTGCTTCTAAATTACTTGATGAGGTAGATTTATATGTAGTACCTTTGGACATCTATGTAATCATCTTCGGAAGACCATATCTATATGACAGAAAGGCTATTTTCTTTCAGAATGAAAACAAATACCACCTCACAAAGGATGGTGTATAGTATATAGTCATGGTTAGTAATACAAAAGTTAGTGCAAGCCTTGTCAGTGCAGGATAGATTCAAAGACTGGTAAATTATAGTAAAGGGTGCATGCTCATGGTAGTGAGGGTGAAGGAAGCCGAGACAGCTAACACTTTCAAAGGTTGTGATCGTGATCATAAGAATGAATTATTTGAAATTGTTTCTGACAATGATGAATTATTTTAGGAACTGAGAGGATTTCCCCCTAAACGAGAAATCCAACATGAGATCCATTTGCAATAGGATGCTCCTTTACAAAATTTTACAGGATGGCTTCTATTAAAATGGAGGAGATCAAGCAAAAGGTATAGGAATTGCTAAATCAGGGAGTCATCAGACCAAGTTCTTCTCCTTGTGGCTCACCAATCGTGCTGGTTCCCAAGAAATACGACACATGGATAATGTGTATGGATTATAGGGCATTGAACAAGATCACGATGAAGAATCGATACCCTCTCCCTCAAATTGATGAATTGTTGGGTCAATTAAAAAATATTATTTATTTTTCCATGCTGGGTTTGTGTAGTTGTTATCACCAGGCTAGAATTGAAGAGCGGGATGTCTAGAAAACGACGTTCCAAACCAAGAAGGGGTTGTTCGAATGGATGGTGAAGCCATTCAGACTTTGTAACACTCCATCCACGTTGATGAGGGAAATGAATGACTTATTTCGACCATTTCTTCATCATTTTGTTCTTGTGTATCTCGATGATATTCTTGTGTATCTAGACAATGTTCTTGTGTACAATAGGACATGGAGGAGCACATGTGTCACATAAAGAAAGTTCTTGATGTTTTGAATAAAGAGAAATTATATTTGAAAATGTCAAAGTGTGAATTTGGAAAGACTTCTTTAATTTATTTATGCCATCTTGTCAGGAATAGGAAATTAAGGATAGACCCCTCTAAAATGGAGGCAATAATAAAGTGGCCTGAGCCCATGAATTTCATAGAAGTCCAAAGTTTTCTGGGCATGGTGCAGTATTAGAGAAGCTTCATAGCAAACTTTTCCATTATCGCAGCCGCCTTGCACACCTTGACTAGTATGAAGAAGGCCTTTTAGTGGGGAGGAAAACATCAGAAATCCTTCAACACATTGAAAGAGAAGATCAACACAAGGCCCAGTACTAGTCTTACCAAACTTTCAACAACCTTTTGAAAAGGAAAGAGATGTTAGTGGATATGCCATGGGTGCTATATTGATGTAGCAAAGAAAACATGTTTGTTACCACTCAAAGACTCTCTCCAGGCTGTTGTGAATTATCCTACGTATGATTGAGAGTTATATGCTGTGATCTAGAGTGTAAGGAAATGGAAACACTATATGATTGGAAAGGATACCATCATCCACACATATCACCAACCCTTGCAGTATCTTCAGTCACATCCCAAGCTTCAACAGGCCCATCACTTCATATGGATGTGATTCCTCCAATAATTTCGTTTGGTAATAAAATATAAGAAGGGCGCTAGTAACAAAATAGCAGATATGCTTTCTCACCCTCTTATTTCTGCATCGGTAGTTTTGCAAAAAAAATATTTGTCATTAGAAAGTTATGCTAAGCAATATGCTAATGATAATAATTTTAAAGAAATCTATGCAAAACTGACTCATGGATTGTAGGTGGACAATTATTACTTGTAGGGAAATCTATTGTACGACCTTGGAAAACTGTGTATACCTAGTAATGAAAGGGCTCATGTAATCCTAGAGGCTCATACCTCTCTGGTGTCTAGTCATTTTGGCATTGAGAAAACATTATGTCATTTGCAAAGGTTTTGCTTTTGGCCTCATATGAAAAACATTGTGACTCTCTTTGTAAATGGTTGTGTGTTGTGTTCTATTTCAAAGCCCTCTAATAGAAAACTTCGGCTCTACACACCACTCCCTATTTCGAGTCCGCCATGGGAAAGTGTGTCCATGGACTTTGTAGGACGTTTATCGATGTCTAGGAAAGGTCATGACTATTTGTATGTTGTTGTAGATAGGTTTAGTAAAAAGTGTAATTTAATGCCTTGTAAAAAGTAGGTCATTGCTAAGAATCCTACTTTTCTTTTATTTCATAATATTTGGGTCCATTTTGGGTTGCCCACATCTGTTGTGTTAGATTGAGACTCTCACTTTCTTGGGGATTCTATGACCAGCTTGTCGAGAATGATGGACGCGAAGTTGAAAAGAAGTACGACATTTCATCCACAGACCGATGGATAGACAGAGGTTGTCAAGCACA
Organism: Pinus taeda; assembly: GCA_000404065.3. Taxonomy (NCBI): domain Eukaryota; kingdom Viridiplantae; phylum Streptophyta; class Pinopsida; order Pinales; family Pinaceae; genus Pinus; species Pinus taeda. Next base: position 20,465 of record APFE031755791.1, on the reverse strand, counting down.
CCATGGTACACTTGTTGTGAGGATATTGTGGGAAATATCCCAAGTTGTGGGATGAACAATTTCCTTATATGGAACGTGTATACAATTGAGCATCATATTCATCTATATAGATCTGACCATTTGAGACATGTTTTTGCTATCTACCCAAAGATCCCTTGGACATGGTCTTTGGGAAAGAGGAGGATGGCAATGGATGAGATGATAGGTACAAAGCATGGAATTTCATTTAGTGTATACAGGTAATTCATCAAGCAATGCAGGAGTAGTTGGAGAAGAGTCAAGATCGGTATAAAGCTCGACATGATAAGCACTGATTTGACCATCAATTTCAAGTTGGAGACAACATATCATTCCATATCAGCAAAGATAGGATGAAGGGAGAAGGGAAGAAACTGAGACCCATTAGATATGGTCCCTTGACCATATTGTCAAAGATTGGAGACAATGCTTTTAATCTTTACTTGCATGTTTATATGAAAATTTACTTCATGGTAAATGTGGAAAACCTTAAGATTTATGAACATCCATTTATTATGGATACCGAGGAGGTTGCATAGATTCATAAAATGGATGATTTTTCACCCCGAGTATCTAGATAAGTTGCCTAAAGATATCATACTCGACTGGAGGATTAGAAATTCACAATGGGGAGATGTGGAATACATCTATGGAATGCATCCAAGAAAAGCTCGATGGATGGAGAAGGAAAAAGTAAGTTTCCTCACTTACCAATTGACTAAAATGACTTTTGGTGGTCCAAAAGCTCTTAGTGAGGAGGATTGATCTAGGTGGATCTTCAGAAAAGTACCAGTGGCATGAGAAAAGGCTCAAAACTCAAAGTGGAAGAATCTGGATAAGATTAGGATCAGATCAAAGTTGATCCAGTTTATCATTTGTTTATAGATGCATAAAAAGAATTACATAAACAATTTGTAGCTGAACAAAAGAGAAACTTAAATGTGCACATGTGAGAAGAAGAAGAAGAAACACATGAGAAGACAAGAAGATAAGAACGTGATAATGGAGTTCTTCCCTCATAGACTACGTCTCTAAGCCCTGCTCGATCAATGGGGAGGCCTTCTATTCATTAAAAATGGCATCAAAAGAAGTTATATTCATTAGTTTAAAAAATGGAGCATTATACCTCCATGCTGAAAAATGCCCGAAAATTTCAAATCTCTGTTGTAGAAACTGACACTACCAATTGATTCCCATCACCAAGAGGTGCAAAATCCATATAAAACTTGCCCAATTATGAGTTTGGATCAAAATCACCTTCCTGCAAGAATGTTGCTCAAACAAGGTTCCACCAATGTTTCTCAACTACTCAGGGTTCTGCCACTTGGTCTCAAAATCTATGCCTATTGATCTCTCTCTTGTAAATGGTAAAAAAATTAGTTTAAATAATTTTGTGTAGATTAAACCATAATGTTCTTATGGTTTTTTTTTATCAAAACCCATTTTAACATAACCATATACGAAAAACCATATGCCTTTTTTAATACATCATATATTTTTTAATTTTCATTGGGGAGTGGGCTCGTACTCCACGAGACCGCACTCACCCAAACCTACACAACATGCTTTTACTTTAGGTTGTACATTGGTTATGTGGTGGTGGCGCGACCACCACATGGCTACTCCCAACCACACCATATCTTCATGCAATCTTTACCATATATGTTTGTTGCAACCAACCATACGTTGAAAACTTCACCATGGAACTTCATTGGTTTTCATTGAACATAACTGCCATACGATACAACAGACCTTGGCATACATTGGTTGCTTTGTTATATGTGTTATATCTGTTTTGGTATGGTTATAACTTTCTACCATGTATTGTATAACCATATTATTATATGGTTTTGGTAATTATTACATATATTTTTTAATTTGATTTGGTTTTTGATATAGTTAAGTGGATAACTATATGAAAACTGCACTGATAACCAAAATGTTTCTTGTGTAGGTTTAGGAGGCTAATGATTGGGTAACATGTGTCACCATTTGATGGGTTGCCATGTGGTTCCCACGTGCTGATTGGGATGCCATGTAGTGCATAGTGGAACCCATTTTTCCTCTTAGATTTCGAGACACCAAGGGGATGGATAAAGGCTTGAAATTCAAAATGGCTAAAAGGAGATTTTGATGGCATCAATTGAGAGGGCTTGTCTTCTAGATCGCAGTGGCATGAACAGTTTGTCAATCCGAGCTCATATGCAAAAGATAGAGCTCTTCAAAAATTGGTATGGCAGAGGAAAAATGGGGCCCACAGTATGCCACATGGCATCCTAGTCAGCACGCGGGACCCACATGGAAACCCATCAAATGTTGACACATGGCAGCCAGTCATTAGCCTCCTAAACCTACACAAGAAAATTTTTGGTTATCAGTGCAATTTTCATATAGTTATCCACTTAACTATATCAAAAACCAAATCAAATTAAAAAATATATGTAATAATAACCAAAACCATATAATAATATGGTTATACCATACATGGTAAAAAGTTATAACCATACCAAAACATATAATACATATAACAAACCAACCGACATATGCCAAGGTCCGTTGTAACGTATGGCGGTTATGTTCAATGAAAACCAACAAAGTTCCATGGTGAAGTTTTCAACATATGGTTGGTTGTAGCAAACTTATATGGTAAAGATTGCATCAGGATATGGTGTGGTTGGGGGTAGCCACATGGTGTTCCCGCTGCCCCCACATAACGAACTTACAACCTAAAGCAAAAGCATGTTCCGTAGCTTGGGGTGAGTGCAGTCCCATGGAGTATGAGGCCAGTCCTCGATGAAAATTAAAAAATATATTATGTATTAAAAAATGCATATGGTTTTTGGTATATGGTTATGTTAAAATGGGTTTTGATAAAAATAAACCATAACAACATTATGGTTTAATCCACCTAGAATTATTTAAACTCATTTCTTTTACCATTTGCAAGAGAGAGATCAACGGGTATGGATTTTGAGACCAGGTGGCGGAACCCTGAGCAGTTGAGAAACATTGGTGGAACCTTGTTTGAGCAGCTTTTTTGCAAGAAGGTGATTTTGGTCTAGACTCAGAATTGGGCAAGTTTTATATATATTTTGCACCTCTTGGTGATAGGGATCCATTGGTAGTGTCACATTCTGCAAAGGAGATCTGAAATTTTGGGGCATTTTTTAGCATGGAGGTATAATGCTCCATTTTTGTAACTGATGAATGTAACTTCTTTTGATGCCATTTTTAATGAATGAAGGCCTCCCCATTGATCGAGCAGGGCTCGGAGACATAGTCCAGGAGGGAAGAACTTCGTTATCAAGTTCTTGTCTTCAATTCTTCTCATGTCTTGTTTCTTCTTCTTCTCACATGTGCACATTTAAGTTTCTCTTTGGTTAAGCTACAAACTATTTATGTAATTATTTTCATGCATCTATAAACAAAAGATAACCTAGATCAAGTGGTATTAGAGCAGGTGTTTTTAGATGTGAATTGCATGTTTGTATGCTAACGAGAAAAAACTTCCAAAGAGGTGAAGGAGAATTACAGTATTTCGATCACAAGGCGGGGCGTGCACCTCGAAGGAGAAACATGGCAGATGAAGAGGCTCAGTATGAGGATGAGCTCAATTTTCACAAGAATTTCTATATGATGGCAAATTGTGTTGAGAACTTGTTCTCAAAGCTCAAGAAGCAGGAAAATGCAGAGGAGAAAACTCCAGAAGAACATGGTTCAGTCCATGGAGGTGATGGAGGAGATCCACCTCCTTCTCCTTCTACAAGTGAAAGTTCTTCTTCCTCTCATCATAATGATAATTGAAATTCAAAAAATGTAGCTAAGAAGCCATTTTTTAAATTAGATGTTAAATTTGATCTCCCCATGTACAATGGTGAAAGCAACGTAGAAAAGCTTAATAATTGGATTAGGCAGATTGAGATCTACTGCGGGATTCAACAAATCGTGGAGGATGAAGCAAAGATTCAGTTGGTATAATTTCATTTTTGCATTAAAAGTACAATTTTATCCATTGGGTTACATGCAAAAATCTTTAATGAACTAGCAATATTTAAGGCAAGGCAAAGGTCAGGATGTTTAGAGTTTTACAGAATAATTTAGAAAGCAAGCACTAAATTTGGGTATTTCACTTGATACACCTGAAACTGTAACTAAATAAATTGGATCATTACATAATTATATTAGACATTCATTGTTATTGTTTGAACCAACCATCATTGATGCAGCCAGTGTAAAGGCTATTCACATTGAGAATAGGGGCAAATATGACAAAGATGACCAGTCAAAGAGAACGACAACAGTCAAGAGAAGGGGTGCAAAGCCCTCTTGTACCCATTGCAGGAAATAGGGGCACGATGAAGAGAATTGCTGGAAGCTACACCCTGAGTTGAGAACTGAATGGAATGATAGAAATGGGAAATAGAAGTCCATCGCCACCGTACAACAAAGCCAAGATTCTGAGACAGAGGAAGATGAGAAAGTCACAGCTATAGGATTTGCATGAGGTAGGCCCATTGACTTGGGGTCTGAATCTGGTGATGAGATGAAGTTTGCAGCCCTCGGGGTCGCGACAAGAGGACCCATAGATTTTGGGTCTGATTCTGGTTATGAATCAAGGATTTCAACCAAGACACTTCCCTCAGCAGGACACCAAGAACTTGAAGAAATTAAGCATCGCATCGAAGCAGAGAATGCAGAACTAAGGAGGCTTCTACAGGAGGTAGGGGATGAAAACCAAAGGTTGCTACGCAAGTTGCAAGCCAAGGATGGGGCCTCGGAATAGCCACAAGATAGCTATCGGGAGGTAAAAAATGATTCTCCAATTTCATATGATTTTCATCATGATGAATTTATTGCTTTTGAAAAGCATACTATAGGGATTTGATCTAGACTAATGAAGAAAATGGGATATCAAGGAAAGGGCCTGGGCATCAAAGGCCAAGGCATCATAAACCCCATCAAAGTCAAGGAGTTTCCCCACCATTTAGGAATTGGATACACCAGAAAAGAAGTGGAGGAAAATACCAATATAGCTAGTAACCAGCCAACAACAGATGATGAAATTCCTTCTTCACAATCTAGCGATAGTGAGGGCTCCATGAAGACCTCTCGAAGAAAAACCAAGGGGAAGCACCCCAAAGTAGCCCCGAAAGTTTGGAGGAGAAAGAATCATTGTAGTCATTGCAACAAAGAGGGACACAAACAAACCACGTGTCCGATGCTCCATGTTCTAGAAACATCACCAGAGGAGCCGAAATATGAACATGTTCCACAGATGAATCCACACCAGTCACGATGGTCTACTTTGTTAAGATGGTTTTTTTAGGATTATTAGGTTGTTATGGCCACCATTGTAAACCATACATTGCAATGTAAAAATTATGGCATGTCTCCCATCACTTCAAGACGCAACAATGATATTTTGGCCTTTGCTTATTAGTATTTGATGCATTAATTACTTTTTATATAATCCTTGGCCAATGAGTGTGTGCTATGAACTCTTGGAAAGGAGGGGTTGTTTAGTCATGTGTGGTGTGCATGATTTCAAGAATGTACTAGTCTTGCATGCAGGAGATTCACTGTGTGGATTAACAATGTGCTAATGCTTTTGGAGGACCAAAAGCTCCTCAATGGGGAGGATTGATCCAGGAAGATCTCAAGACACCCAAGGGATGGATAAAGGCTTGAAATTCAAAATGGCTAAAAGGAGAATTTGATGGCATCAGTTGAGAGGACTCATCTTCCTGATCATGGTGGTACAAATGGTTTATCAATCCGAGTTCGTATGCAAAAGATAGAGTTCTTCAAAGTTTGGTATGGCAGAGGAAAAATGGAGCCCACAGTGTGCCACATGGCATCCTAGTCAGCACGTGGGAACCACATGGCAACCCATCAAACGCTGACACATGGCAGCCATTCATTAGCCTCCTAAACCTGCACAAGAAACATTTTGGTTATCAGTGCAGTTTTCATATAGATATCCACTTAACTATATCAAAAACCAAATCAAATTAAAAAATATATATAATAATAACCAAAACCATATAATAATATGGTTATACCATACATGGTAAAAAGTTATAGCCATACCAAAACTACATAACACATATAACAAACCAACCAACGTATCCCAAGGTCCGTTGTAATGTATGGCGGTTATGTTCATTGAAAACCAAACAAGTTCCATGGTGAAGTTTTCAATGTATGGTTGGTTGCAACAAATGTATATGGTAAAGATTGCTTGAAGATATGGTGTGCTTGGGGGCAGCCACGTGGTGGTCCCCCTGCCCCCACATAACCAACGTACAACCTAAAGTAAAAGAATGTTCCATAGGTTGGGGTGAGTGCGGTCCCGTGGAGTATGGGCCCACTCCCCAATGAAAATTAAAAAATATATTATGTATTAAAAAAGGCATAAGGTTTTTGGTACATAGTTATGTTAAAATGTGTTTTGATAAAAAGAAACCATAACAACATTATGGTTTAATCCACCTAGAATTATTTAAACTCATTTCTTTTTACCATTTGCAAGAGAGAGATCAATGGGCATCGATTTTGAGATCAAGTGGCGGAACCCTAAGCAGTTGAGAAACATTGGTGGAACCTTGTTTGAGCAGAATTTTTGCAGGAAGGTGATTTTGGTCCAGTCTCAGAATTGGGAAAGTTTTATATGGATTTTGCACCTTTAGATGACACGAATCCATTGATAGTGTTAGTTTCTACTACAAAGATCTGAAATTTTGGGCATTTTTCAACATCGAGGTATAATGCTCCATTTTTGTATCTGATGAATGTAACTTCTTTTGATGCCATTTTTAATGAATGAAGGCCTCCCCATTGATCGAGCAAGGCCCAGAGACGTAGTCCAGGAGGGACGAACTCTGTTATCAAGTTCTTGTCTTCTTGTCTTCTCATGTCTTTCTTCTTCTTCTTCTTCTCACATGTGCACATTTAAGTTTCTCTTTGGTTAAGCTAAAAACTATTTATGTAATTCTTTTCATGCATCTATAAACAAAAGATAACCTGGATCAAAATTTCTCGTCATCCTAATTCCAACGGTGTGAATGAAACTTAAATACAAGTCCAATTGACAAGGCTAGATCAAGTCAAATTTTGAGTTCGACTTGTCCACGTAGCAGGGAGAAGATGACATGGCATACTTTCAACGAATAAGGGAACACCATGTGGCAGAATTCCACTAAACCTTGCATATCGCATGTCACTGAAAAGGAGGAGTTCTTAAGGAAATGTCGTCCCCTATAATTCCTGGTTGTGATTATGATATCGCATATCGCAAGTTGGAGGAGTTACGAATCAGCCCCGATGGGACTTAGTTGTGATGCGATATACATCGCATATCACAATAACACAAAAATGTGGTTCTTGTAATGTGGTTTGGGGGAAAGTGCTGATTGTGATACTGCAATAAGAGGCCCAAAGCCGATATACTATATATTATGCTTAATACACCTGACAGGTCTGCAGATGTTGCAATGTGCTAGATCACTGCACCAAGGGTTTCATGCCAATTGTGATAGAGTGATAGGAGAGCCGGATGCAAGACATTATGGCATATGATGAATACTCCTATCAGATCCATAAATATCATAAGATTCTTGTGTCTGGGCTTGGATTTTCCATCGATAAGATGGAACTATCGATAAACCCGTCGTCAATATCCATGCGTTGTTGTAATGAGCTCTATTATTAGACATTGTCTTTTCTATTGTGGAAGGGTTCTTACTGTGAATCCTTCTGCCTACTAACCTTGGGTATTATGTTGAAACTACCTCAATTTTGAAGGATTCCGCCATAATCTTATATATATGACTATTGTGTTCGAGAAAGTCAAGAGAGGACTAGCTGGATACACATATTTTACTGCAAATAGTAGACCTTGACCATGGCCATAAGCCGGAACCTTGTCTTAAGCAGTAGAGAGGTTACAAGAAGGTTACAAAAGGTCCGATTATCCAAATTCAGAGTTTGGATAGGTGGTTTTGCACTCCTTTTAGCTAGGAGGTCAATGGTTCTGTCTGTTTTCAATGTTTGGTTGTCCATTCTCTACCCATCTATGATATTGGAGGTATGAGGGTTGAAATTTCTTGTCGATGTACTTTTATCTCTTTTATGCCACTAATAAAAGAAGGCTTCCCCACTATTTAGCAGGGCCTGGAGACATAATCTATATTGGACAAACTCCGTAATCAAATCATTGTGTCATGGTTTTCTGTTTTCTAATTATTTCTGCATTGTTTATGTGCTTTTTAGTTTCATGGTTAATTAACTTTGTTATATGTAATTGCGATGCATCTGTAAGTAAAAGATCTTGGATCACTCTTCCTTCTTTACACATTCCATTCCCAAGTGTCATTTGTATTTTTCTAAGTAGAGTTATGTAATTGTAGTCAACCAACTCATATTTCATATGAGGACATATTATGTTGATTTCATATGGTGTGACTTATGTCTTTCTGCATCATTTCCTAGGAGCAGATCCGTTTCCTTTGATCATGCTTCTCAAGATAAAAGTATTGATCTGCAACCATATGACATGACATTATAAAACTTAAATACATGTATACATACCTCATTTTACCTTTAGGTTTTCCTGACTTCTTTCAACAACTTCCTTGATTGAAAGATATTCAACACCTTGAACTACTCTTACGTCATCATATCATTATTCATGAACTCCACAGATTGGAGTTTCTATTGAAACACCTCCTTCATCCCTGACCAGTGAATATTCTAGTGAAGATTCCATTAGAGAATCTTGAGGATCATAAAAATCCATATCCATCAGGTTTTTCCCTTTTGTTGCATGATGAGCATTCTTAAAATGTTTGAGTTCTACAAAGTTATTGCCTACAACTTGCCTACTTCCATAAAAACCGTAAGTCATTAACAAAGGTATCTTACTTATCCTCGTGATCATAGTCACCCTCATGATGGTGTCATGAGATCTTATTTCTAATACTTCCATAATGTTACACCACATTCTATAACATATTGTAGTTGCATTACATGCAAGATCTAGGAGCCCAGAAAGAGACTTTATAGAGAGAGGCTAACTTAAACAATTCTACTCCCCCTTATCATGAAATCCATTTAGCTCCTTCCATCCTAACCAGTAGCATGATTTTTTTTTTTCTCCTTTATATGATATTGTCCTTTAAGGAGCACGTTTTCTTCTTCCATATTGTTTTAAGTCTCCAATATTATCTATGTGAGAGGAGTTTAAAAGTTTCTTCTCATGAATTGAAAGGAGACCTATTTCAATGACTTCACCTATCTATAAAGGCTGAGACTATCCTCCTTATACAAGGACCAGCATATTGATTTGTACAACGAAAGTCATTTATATCAAATATAGATCATAACCATGAAGGGTACTTACTTGGCACATGAAGAGGAGATCATTACCTTAATGCTTCTTTGAATGAGATTCTTGCTACAACATTATTGAAAACCTCTTACCAAGACTCCTTGCACTGACAAACACCAAGCATGACAAAAACTACTCCAGACTATATGGTATTATGATGTTCAAAACTTCTTTATCATCTTAACTTCTAAGGAACTTTGACTCCTTATCAGGTATTTATGATTATTGATATATGATACTATATTGTTGACACATAAATAAACTGTGGAGTATTAACAGCAATGTGTAGATACTGATCATTTATTTATGGCACTGGGACTTAGCACTGCTTGTACAAAATATAGGAGCTAACACTTCTTTAGCCCGAGTCGATTTATCCTAGTTTTTCTTAGGAACATTATCTCCAAACTATGACTTACGAAGGTAGTATGCAACACTCAACATACTGTGATGTCACCATGACTACATGCTACAAAACCAAGATATATGATATGTATGAGAAATTAAATTGTGTGAGATATTTGTATTGACGACATTCCCTATTAATGATGCCATGAAGCGAGATTATAACACCACCAATTTGAATTCTTCTTGAGGAGATCTGAGACTATTTTTATTCTTGTAGTAATGGCATCCCTAAGTCATGTACTAGTATAGAATGTCACTATGAGCCCGAGACATAAAGCATCCATGTGTATTGAGATCATGTAGCATTATTATGAAGTATCATTTGTTGTTACATCAATCCATTCATCATTGGAAGCACCAAGATTGTGAAGTACACTGAGCATTGCAGACCTGGGACTATAGAGGATGATCGATCTGTGATTTTGTTATATCATGGTTTCTTTCAGCATTTGTGACATAGATTTGAGTTTTGTAGTATGGACCCAAAACTATGACTGCCAAAAAGAGTATGACATCCGAGCCTGTTCCTTGATATGAAGATGAGATGCAACATTGTACATATTTTCAAACTCATCTTTTGATTCTCTTAGATGCAAACTTGATCCTTGAATGTCTCATTTCTACCCTTCCTTAGACTTTAGCAACTTAGCTCTGATACCATGTTGAAGAATTTAGGGTACATGTAGTTAGTGAGATTCTTCTTGACCTGATAACTATTTTTGAGGAATTTTTAATTTTATTATTAGCACAATATTCTCTTTCACATTATTAGAGTGTGTGTTTCTTATTTCATCAAATAGCTACCAAAAACAAAGAGACAAGAACACAATATGTTGGAATTTTGCAAGGGCCAAAACCTCTCCCTCTTGGAGGGGAAACCCCACACATAATTATAGAGATTCCAACTGATGAACACCAAGACCATGACCCTTGAATTACTATGCCACTCCAAGACCAAGACACCAATCCTATTCTTTGTCATTGTTGAGATAATCATCATTGTTGTACCACTGAGGTCATCATCAAGATATTCACTACTACTGCAACATCTTTGCACTTTCATCAAGGTCTTAACTGTACCACTGAGATCTTCTTAAAGTCTGCACCTAGGCTTACTGAGGTCATGAATGCTACTTCTTCATTGTGATCATAACCTTTTGATAGAGTCTCCATTGAGATCATATCTATTCTTATGATCATCACTGCAAAGAGTGTTACTATAGGACGTTGTTTTCCAAATTATGTCGAGACTATGTAGACTGATGTGGGATCTTTGATATTCTTGTCATCACTGTTATTCCAATATGATACTGTTTAGAAGGATGAAACATATTTTTCCCCTCTTGCACCAAAAATATTATCATCATACTTATGCTGAGAATGTTACTATTTCTGTATCACTCATCTGAAGCTACAATGATTCCATCGAAGTCTAAGCCTTATACAAAGATAGATAGTCATGTACCCATATGAAATCTGAGTTCCTATACCTCTGAATTTTCAAAGATACTTCTCCAAAATTATATATTTTTGTGGTGACTATAGTTGCCTATTTATAGATTTTATGCCTCCATAAAAAGCTGACCTGTCAATGCGAACTGATGTGTCTCTTTTATTGAGATGAAATGTCATTTGTACACACTTTGAGGCCAAATTAACTGACCTCTTCATCATTTTGCTTCATATTCTTCTTCTTTGGAGGATGGTTCTTGTCTTGGAGGGCTACTTGACACTAGGTTGACCCATATTCATGCTCAAGAAGAGCTCTTTAATGTGACTTTGATTCTTTGAATTTATTAGACCTATGGAATGAGAAACAAACTCATTCGAATAATTTACAAAAATAATATTTCCTTTTCTTGATAAGTACAAAGATCAAAATTACACTTAAAAATACTGAACCTAGTTACACTCTTCTTCAACAAACCTGGGGTTGATCATTATTTATGTGGAGCTAGACCTTTTGCATCGAACAAAGGATAAAATAAAGTATTAAGAAGATATGCTTTCTATAAATTTTTGGGACAGTGAATACTACTTCATTTGACTTGAAATTGAGCTATGCAATTAAAAAATGGGAGATTTCTCTATTGTTGAGGAGTTTGTTGCTTGGTCTCTGAACCTGAATATTGAAATTCTTACATCCTGTGGCTAAGGTAAAATGGATTTTGATTTTGAATGTACTAAATTTTTCTTAAGAATATTCCCTTGCAATTTTGCTATCATTTGTTACACCATTCATCATTTTTTCAAGGCACCTACTTCACCTAATTATAAGATGTGATTTTAACCTAATCTAGTATCAAAAACTACCTCCTAGATATCAATCTCATCTTAAGGCTTCTACATCTCCATGCAAGCATGAGTTTTCAAGGGGAAGTTGAAAATCGTTAAGGAATTAGAGTACAACGTGCTCTTATTACAATCGGGATGAACATTCCTTCAAGAATTCATAATCATATTCTTCACATTGCTCAATTAGTCAAAGGCGCCTTTTTTTGCCCTTATTTATATCTTTGAGGTATTGATTTCCTAAGGTACTTATTGGAGTTGGCCAATATGTGAAGAAGAATTCAAAGTATTCACTTTGAATACGTCTCAAATGTTTAATAACATTTTCACTAATGATTTTATTTGCTCCATTTGGTTGGATAAGGATTTGGTGGAGGCTACTTAGGGTTCCTTGGAAATTTTTGTAGGGATTATGGGGTAGTGGTTTGTGAATGATAAATAGACGATTGGTTGTTTGGGCTTGATGATTCACTAGCAATGATCCTTTCTCTATGTAACTGGGTCAAACTCACAATGATACTAGTTCACAATGATATTTCTAGTCCCACAACTACTACTTCTCTTGGGGTAGCTAATTAATACCTCAATTTTACTGATGATTATTGTATGGGTCCACACAATTAAATCCAAAGATGAGGTGTTTTACAAATTATGGGAATTCAAATATCTTGTTAAAGCTCAATGTGAACATAAGATCGAACTTCTTTGGACTAATGGGGGAGGCGAGTACATTAGTAATGTTTTTTGACAATTTATTCACTCTTAGGGAAATTATTGGTAAAATAATGGCATGGTTGAGCATAATAAATTCCTAGTGGGCTATCATAATCACACACCTACTCACACAATTATTAGTATGACCATCTATGAGGATTTTCAGGTGTAGAACCATGTTATATCACATTTCAGGATCTCTAAATTAGTTGCTTGTGTCCAATCACCTCATAAAAGGTGTACTAAGTCACTTATCCATTGTGATTCTTGTATGACTTTTGTTGGTTACAATGATACTTCTTAGGGGTATCATTTCTATGGATCCACCTCTCACTAGGGTGATGGAGTGTTGTGATGCTATGTTTGATAAGCCTTTTCTTCATGGTTTTCCAATATCTTTTATGTTACTCCTTTCTACTAATGATTCTTAACATTTATCCATGAAAAATGCCTCTTGTCTTGTTGGGTCACTTTTTAATGAATCTTATATAGTTATAGTGCACCTTTCCACATCTCCATCTAATTTTGGTGCAATCATGTGTACTCCATGTTCATCCTTTTCCATTGTTGGAAAATCTATGGGGACTAATAAGACTTCTTCCTCATCTTGTCCCTTCTATCCTCTAAATGTTTCTTCCAATATTTTGTAATTAAACAAGGTACACTATTTTATAATCCAAGATGATACTCTTCCTATGGATGCACAATTGTTTGATGATGACGGTGATGATAATAATCCTTTACTACATTGTTTCTATCCCCCCCCCTAAGTGGGTTTTTTTAGTTTAATGATGCATCTCCTTCCAACTATCTCCTGATTTGAGATGATACTTTTATGTGGATGCACAATTGTTTGATGAGGGGGTGGCAACTGAATTATTGACAAATTGTGAAAGGATGGGAGGAGAACTAGGGACCTTATTCTCAAACAAATCCAGATCACACAGAACCAAAAACATTAATATCTGGGTCTATTGTAGGTTTTGGTAACTATAGTAATATGTGTTTCTTTTAAAAGATTATGCACATAGGAAACCTACCTACTTAAAATGGGCCCTTGATAAATTGACTTCTCTACATATAATTTGGATTTCCTTGCATATAGACAGTAAGATAGAAAGTGATTCCTGGAGCCGTAAAATTATAAAGTCATGCACATGTATCATACTATCTCAATGAACTATATATAATTTGTTGATGGACAACTATTGGGACAAGAATTTCACATGGGATATTATTATATTACCTGTTGGCATAGTCTCAACATATGCAATTCACCTAATGCTAAATGGCCGATGAAAAAATGTTTCCCTCTTCCTTATACTATATCTAGAACTTCCAACAAGGGCGGTGTACACTTCCTATATTAGTTTCATAAAATCTCACCATGGATGGATGCACACATTCTTAAGTTTTCCCTTGAATAGTGTCAGAGCTTATGAGAATACCTTTGGTACTGGTTAATTGTCTCTAGTGTCACTTTGGTGATGAGATGTGGTGTAAACATGCTATAGTTCTATAAATGGAATTCTTAATATTTTCATCACTGTCATATGGTTCCAGCATGGCTAAAATTGATTGAAAAGTCTATATATGGTGGAAGACATTGTCTTCATTACTTTAGCCTCCTTGGATACAAGTTATCCATATTTTGTAGTAGATGAAAAATTTTCCCACATGGAGGGTGACCCCTTCTTGTTGAACTAGTGTGAAAGAAGAGCACTAGAGCCCAAGGAAGACCTTTGGTTTTGTGACACACATCCTGCATAACTATGAAATCTATTAACCATTACAGTCACTACAGAGTCACAAATAAACACCTTATACTCTTGTGAAGTCCAAACCTGGTTATACTAATATTTGTTCCTAAGAAAGGGACCCTGTGAATGAGATAGATAATTACTTAATAATTCTTTCATTGCTTCAGAAATATTACCAATAATGTATTAGCCTTGGTGGGAAAATATTCTTAACTTTTCAAGCTAATACCAATATTGGTGTTCTGACTGACATAACAAACCAATGAGACCCAATGGTGACTAGAAGAGTGCACAATCAAATCTAGATCCAATTCTCGGAGGTTACTCACTCGTTGTGGGCAATATAAGCTTAATAAAATGTTTAGTTCACCTTGATGCTTAATTTTTTATCAGAATTGTGAGTATAAGTAAAGATGCAATGTGATGTAACATACATTATGGACTTTGTCCAATAATGAATTAATGATCCACATATCCATGAAAATGCATATTAATGATGCTTAATGGAACTACTTTGAATCCTTGCATAAACTAGTTGATGTTAGAACATGTTAACACCAAAATATTTACTACAGACCATTTGAACATCTATTGATTTCCTAAAAACAAAGTGGTAGACAGTTTCCCAATTCGCAGAATTCATAAATTGTTTCTTCAAAGTCTGTATGATTTAATGCAACTAATAGTCATCACATTAAGGTCTATTTCCTTTTTTAGAGGATCTAAGATTCATATATGTAGATACTAATACTCTTCATTCAATTATTTAAGAGTGAAGTATTTTGTAGAAATTCCCACTTGTAGATCACCTGATGATGCAATATACTAAAGCAAAATACTTGATCTACTTCTACAACCAATTTAGTGGAAGCTCAGTCGAACATGAGGAACATCAACAAGAACACATATAATTGATATAGAGAAATCAATCACACATAACACAGAATATATAACCATGGGAAAGCCTCATCCTAAAACCCCAACTTTGTATTATCATACAAGTGGAAATATAGCTAGTATTACAAAAAGAATCAGCTCAAAAGCTATCCTGCTCTCCTTGCAATATGTTTACTGCTCATAGACAGTGAAAGGCCTCTCTCAAACCTCTTGATCTACCCCCCAAGCCTCCTATTTGTTTACGAAATTTTGATTGGGGTCCAGTGCAACCACTTGTGTGAATTACCTCTTCACGCACTTACTAACCTTTGATCCAACTACACAGTCCTGAAGGAGATAAATCCTCATCATGGATGAGCTTCCTTTATAGGAAAAATTTCATCCAACTGATAGTGCACTGTCCCTTCTCTAATCTCAATTGGGTCTTTGTCTAAACTAACATGCATATGTTATTCATGAGAGAAGCTTCAGTTATCTGAAGTGCAACAGCAGTTATATGCAAGCGTGCATTAACTAACTGAACTCACATTAATTTAAACAAATTGTTTAAATCAATCTAGCTGGACTTGACTTTGTTAACTGAGCCAACTAATTACAACTCAAATTGGAACTCACCCTTATCTCTTTAACTGATGGATAAATTCCTCAATTAATAGAGAAATTGTTGCATGTCCTCACATAGACTTCATGTTCGATTTTTCTCAACTAATTAACTCATGGTGAATTAATTAATTTATTTTCAAATAGTTGTTAAGTTCAAATTCAAATTTTACTTCCTATTTTTAGTCCAGGGACTGACTAAAATAGGAATCCATCCTGAACTGCTAAACATAGCAATTCTATTTTTAGCACTTCCATTTTTCATTCCCTGTTTCCCAATCCAAAACTGATACCCAAACTACTATTTATATCAGTGCTATTTTTAGCATTTCTTATTACCATTTTCAACAAATTTTGTAGAATATATGATAAAAATCTAGTAAGAAATGCAACATCCTTCTATCAAACATTCTCAGTTGATATTCAATATTATGTTCTACAAGTCAAGTAGACATTTATGTCACATTTAACTAACTTATTAGCTTAGTCTCTAGAGTCCACATGCCTAAGTATATTCCCATTCATCCTATTATTTGAAAGGTCTAAATACCCAATCCTATATTAAGTAGAAATCACTGTGGAATTGGTCGGTGCACATTACAGGAGCTCAATGACAATTGTTCCAGGAATTTGGCTAGCATTGAGAAGTTTATCATTGATGCATGGAGCACTACATTCCACATTGGTGCTTAAACTTCCTAATACATAACACTTTGAGGTGAAGATAGATTCTTCACAAAACACCTTAGGTTGTTTCTTCACAACACACCTTAGGTTGTTCTTACGAAAGGAAGACTTCTAGTATCCTGCCATTCATATACTCTTTTTACTTAAAAAACTCAATTATAATACATGCAAAAAGATTTATACACTTTTCTACTTCAAGCACACAAGCAATGGTAATGTTATATCCTTGGTAAGGAAAGTATTTTACATAATGATCACTCATCTATGTAGTTTATTAATTACCAAACTAATATTGAGGAACATCCACATATCAAGAGGGCATCATATTTAAAACATATTTATCTATTGGTAGAGTAAAAGAGAGGTACCACAATAAAGTCCTTGGCTTTTATAGCACCATTGCATCCCAAGTTCTTAGTATCCTATATGTTAGGGATTTGCATCTAGTGGTTTTTCTTCATGGAATGACTAACTAAGGGAGAACCTATAGGTTTAGTTAAGGCATAAGGCTATACAACGGACCAATAGTTTAGCTTCATCAAATACATATATAACTAATATTTTCCTAAGATAAAACAAAACTTGGATCGACTATAAGACTCATCATAACCATTTTCCACCAAGGAAATATACCAAAATGGACGAATGGATGAACATTGAAATTATGGAACATAAAAGAAAAACTTCACTAGGAGGAGATTTAAGGTACTCTTACCCTCTTTGGTTACTAGGTACTATAGTTTGCAACCCAAGTTTTTCATTTACCAGTACTATGTCCTTCTTGCACGAATTTGTGATACCATTGTTCAGATAGTTTTGGGTAGCATTTTTGTTTGTCCATGAAATCCATGTAGTAAAGGCAAAACATATACCCATTCAAATTTATATAGAAATGACCATAGAAAGTTCCACACACATTTTCTCCTCTATAATTTATTCCATTTCACTTATTCAAACATTCATATAGTTTTTTAATGAAATTTTCTTCGATCTCTAGCACATTCATAAATATCAATCAAACTTCAACATTAACAGAACACATTCCTCATTGTGTTTGTCAAATGATGTAGTGTACTATGTAGATTTTCCACTAGAAATGTATCATTCCATATTTATGAGAGTGGGTTGTTGTCATTATTGGCATCACCAAAACCTGATCCCACTAATCCTTAGATTTAGCAATAGATTTTCTTTTCTCATAGGCTTACACCGGCCAAATGAAATTGCAACATCAAGAGTATGGACATCACTCCAGTGATAATGTGATTTTCCTATAGGTCTGGAAGAAGAGTTGGAATGAGTCCTTTTATCCTTTTTCTACTTATACTACAACCCTTGCTTATACATCTGGATATACAATATAGTCTTTAACGATGCAAGCAATGAAATTTGGATATACAATGTGGGTTTAGCAGTGAAAGAAATTGAATTTTGTATGATCAATCACTTTCATGTGAACCAACTAGATATTTTGTGTTTTAATTTGGCTAATATGAAGGTAGAAACACTGTAAAAATTAAGGGTACATGTGCTCAAACTATGAGAGTCTGATCAATAAAATTTGGGGACCATTTGAAAATTCATGCCTCTTGGTGGATCTAGAATGCAACAGTCTCCATTTATGGTTTCGAGGTAATTTTTTTAATGAACTCTTGTAGCAATGATTTATTTTTTTAATCCATACATTTTTCATTGCAACGTTATTTTACCATTTATCTTTTTTGGTCTTTTCAAAAAATAGCATTTGTTCTTAGAATATGTGTGGCTTGGTTTTTCATGTATCAATTTTTTATGTACACATCTCCTTTATTAGAAAAAAAAATTCAATGTTCTATTTCTAATTGGAATTTGTTCTTTAAAATATAAATTGCTAACTAGAACTACATATTCAGTTGTCTAAGAACACAAGCCATATCATAGTTCCAGATTTCTCTTTTGATGTTGAGGGTATGAGATGTTTAAATTCATGATACAATATATTCCTTTAATGGATACTAAAGACCGATCATTCTGCTTGGTTTCATGTAACCAAATAACATCGAAGTCTAGTTCAAATTCTGCAGGCACTAAGCAAGTTATGGCAGAGGCCAAATTCCATGAAAACTTTGGGACTACATATTGGGTGTCCTACATTCAACATCTGAACACCAAGGGTGGCATCCCTCCACTAAATAAAAGCAATTACTACTCAAAAAATTCACCACTCATAGTTCCCTTTGAAGCAGAATTCTAGCTTTACATGCAGGACATGATACCTCCCTTGGCCCGTTCTGCCATTACAGTGAAAACCTCTAATCATGTATTGGTGGATGAATTTTGTTGCAAAGGCATGATAGACTACTCTTATGATCACTTTCAATGGGAGAGGAAAAATATGCATGGAAAACTATACCTTGTGCCTAGAAGAGATGAAGTTGGATTCTTCTACATGTTAGACAAACCAGATAGCCATGGTGGGAGATTATCCTTGGAGACCTATAATCCAAATACTTGGCAAGATTATTGGTTTCCCTATTAAAGTCAATGATGATTCTATTCCATGTTCCCTATCCAAAATCACGAGTAGTTGAAATGTGTATGCTTTTTCGTTGTTATACTTGATTTTAATGGTTTTTTTGGTTCTCCCATTAAAATTTATGCCTATGAAACTCATTCCATTTCAATGGTATAAGGCCACTCCATTCATAGAATGATTAATACTATGGAGCTCACAAATTAACCAATACTTCTACATGTTTCAATAATATTTTTATGGAATTTAACTTTACATTTTAATCCTTTTTGTTTATTTTGGTTAGCATAGTTGTTTTTCAGCTAAAATTTTCATGGTTTCTTATTCAACTTTGTGAAAATGTAGGTCACTAGTGGGACCATTCAACTTTTATACAGTGATGGGAACAAAAGGAGTAGTTCCTCCTGTAGGTTTTAACCCCGTACAGAAATTACCTGCATACAAATTCTAAATCATAGGAAAAATAAAAATGCGAGAGCATAACACATAAAACACATATACACAGAGATTTCCCATTGGATCTCAAAACCGAGACTACCAGCTTGATTTTTCATTATATCATTTCAATGTTACAATACATATTTATACATGCCGAAGCATCGAATACCATGGACCGAAAACCATCGCGTCCAAAACTGTGGACCGAAAACCATAGGTAGGTTCGCCCAACCTAATATAGGGTCCAAAATTTATTTCTCGGGGCGCTACCCCGAACCCCGTAGAGGGGGGCTACCCACCCCCCTCAAACCCCCCGGACAGGGGGGGCTGCCGCCCCCGCTGCGCAATCGGCGCGGTGAAGGGGGGGCCCCTCTAAGCCCCCGGTTCACTACGTAGGTTAGTCGTGGAAAGAATATAACATAACCCAACAATCTCCCACTTGTTGTTTTCTTTCCACAGGGGGCCACAGGAGAGCTTAGTCATTTTTTTCAGCCCTAAAATGCCCATTGTTTCTCTACACCAAGAGAACTTCTCAGAGCTCACAAATTTTGTCAATGCATATGCAGTATTCTTCAAAGTGTCCACCTTTACCAGCAACACCTTTTTGTCTTCTATCATATCCCTCACAAAGTGATACTGAACATCAATATGCTTTGTCTTTGAATGATAAGCTGGGTTATTTGCCAAGAAAATTGCACTTTGGCTGTCACAGTCTATCCTTATAGCTCCCTGTACTAACCCCATACTTGAA